>JABSTR010002313.1:0-51359 GCA_013339765.2 Haemaphysalis longicornis
GCGTTCGCCTGTCGACAGATTACGTGATTTAAATGATATTTGCACGTCGTCTACGTACACTGGACAGGATATGGTTGGTTCAATTATGGTTGAGCCAGTTCACCGTAACGTTAAGCAATACAAATATTAACATCAACACAGTCTCCTCTGGAGGTTTGGAAGAAAGACCCGTTCTTTTCGCTGCGACGCAGCTGGGAACGGTCCGACGTCCATATCGCGTCGAACGTCCTAAGAGCACCCCACGGATCGGGGACCTTGGAACGCACACCCTTGTGGGTGGTGTTCTGCAACCGCTACCACCGAAGGATGTCACACGAAGTATTCACGTGCAAAGGATCACATAAGATGAAATTCTAGTAGTCGTAGTAGCTGGTCAACGCAATCAGTACTGCGCACACAGCAGCAAGCGTAGCACATTGTTTGAGTGCCCGTGGTACTTTTAAGGTGGCATAAACCGAAGCATTCGCTCTTTTCTAATGAAAGAATAGAAGCAAGTGACATGGAAACGGACTACAAAAAAGAGGCGAAAAAAAAGAGGAGAAAGAATGCAGAATTGAAATGGGAAAAATAAGTGCCCTTCCCCCTGTGAAGGATGACCTGCGAAGCTGCACGCCCTTTATGGTTGCACGAAATAAAACACGTTTGTATGTAATCCGGCGAGCATACTTCCTAGCCAATTGCCTGAATGAAATTTGGAAGGACCGGCTTATATCCTAGTGGATAACCTACAGCGTCTCTTTCCCTCCCGCGTATACCTCACTATTTGTGTAACACGCCAACCCAATCCTCTCTACCACTGAGGACACGGGACCGGTCGCATTGGGCAGTTTGACGGTACGTTTTAACATCACGTCAACACAATGGGCATGTCATCAGTATGGTATGAACGTATAGCTGGCGCTGTGCTCGCCCCCCTTCCCTACCTCCGCTCCCAACCCGTGAACGCACCAACCGGCCACTGGTCTAGCGGATGCTCATGACCGGTACACGGTTTATCGGAGTTGCCAATTCGCCAGTCGTGAGCGGATGCTCATGACCGTCGCATATGTCGCTCTGAAAGCCCTTTAACCTGAATAAGTGATATCGGCCCACGTCGGCGTTCCAAGCCGACCTGTTTCTGTTCATATGGGAGGGATTCCCAGCTACTCGACCAGCTGGAACTTGAGGCGGCAACGGCGGCGGCAGTGGCTTTCCGTTGTTTTCACGCCCATTCACGCTTCTGTTCGGGATAACGCTTCTTAAGTTTCCGTTCTTCTTCCTCTAAACTAACGACATGCGTCCGTTCAATCAACGCCGCCTGTATTAAAATTGCCTGACGCGTCGCGCGCTTTCAATGGGAAGGGTAGGAACGCTTAGTTCAGGCACTGATCCGCTATGTGGCGCGTGCCGGCGGACATCTCGCCTTACGTCACTGCTCGCGAGTCGCGAACGCTGCACCCACTTCTACGACGTGTGTTTGTCAGCTTGCCTGTTGGGCTTCAAGGGCCGTTTCGCTTACATCTTAGCCGTGACGGGGCGCTAGTTCTGTGGCGCACTGGGGATCTCGTTCAACGTGTCGCTCGCTCATACTTGCTGCATTTTTCCAAAGATAAAGACGGAGGCGGACTGAAATAGTCTAAGAACATACTGATTGTCGGGTAGACATATAGCTAACAGAAAACGATATTTTCGGATGGGGCAGCCATTATTTTACTGAGATTTTTCTTTCTGGAGTATTTAGAGAAGAAAAAAATTGCGTGCATTTTTTGTTCAGGCTCTCACTTCTACGATTACTTTCCAATAATAACACGTGCTTGTAAACTTCAGAAAATTATAGGAAACAAAGGATAAGCAGCTGCGATCCCGCCACGCTGTCCGGGCGCTTCTACAGTACAGTCCTCAATTTTAGAAGTGCGTACCGATGCGGAGTGCGAACAGGGGGGTCAAAACAATACCTAAATGCGGAGGGGATAGAGGGGGGATGCCCCACTCAGAAAATTTCAGGGACTGTGATCCGAGTAGAAAAGCGCGCAAAGCCGGCATCAGCCTGCGGCAGCGCAAGGGATTTTGCTGCGTGACAAGGAAGTTTTAAGTGCAATGCCTTCTTTAGCGACCCTGAACCTGCGTCCCCGGCGATGTCCGCGCACGTTGAGATGGGCGCGCGCAGCCTGGCCCTGACATAGCACATACCCACGTGGGGGATTGGCCAGAATCTCCTCGTCTTCCTTGGCAACGGGGGGAGAATGGGCGCGCGCTGCCTGGCCGCTGACATGGCACATACCCACGTGGGGGATTGGCCAGGAATCTCTCGTCTCCTTAGCAACGGGGGGAGATGGGCGCGCGCTGCCTGGCCGCTGACATGGCACATACCCACGTGGGGGATTGCCAAGAATCGGGCGGTGAGAAGGCTAATGCACCTGCTTAAAGGAGTACTGACACGAAATTTCAATGGTGAGATCCGCTCTAGCAATCAAGTACAACGACAACACAAATAGGTGTCTGTGCATGGCACATACCCACGTGGGGGATTGGCCAGGAATCGGGCGTGAGAAGGGCTAATGCACCCGCTTAAAGGAGTACTGACACGAAATTTCAAAGCTGAGATCCGCTCTAGCAATCAAGTACAACGACAACACAAATAGGTGTCTGTGAATAAATGCACTTGTTTCTTTGTAGTTGTGTGTGTGTGTGTGATCTCTCTTTCGCGAACATTACCGAACCGCGCAAATTCAACTCGTGCATTCGCACTTTCACATTCTTCCCCTCGGGGAAATGCGTGGAATTTTTATCAGTGACAGACCAAGACAGACAGGCATGGTGAAAAACATAGAAGGCGTAGGAGCGCCGCCTCGGGAACGCTGAACAAACTTTCCACTATTTTGCATAGTTCCCGAGAAGCGGCGCTGGCTGGCGGACACGAAAGCACGCTGGAAGGCTACGGAGCGGGGAAGGGTAGGAGAGAGCAACAGGAGAGTGGCTGTTTGGCCATTTTTCGCTCACGCGTTAGGCACTGTTTATACAGGCGGCGTTGGTTCAATAGCCAGTTAACACCTCTCGATTACGGGGGGCAGCTAATAGGGCGCATTGAGCGATGAGACCCCCCACGTTTAAATCTCCCACCACCACAAACGGGTCTGTCATCGGTAGTGGCATAAAGCCCTGCTGTGCATGCATGCCCCCTCCCTCTACCCCTAACCGTGCACGCTATAAACCGGAAACGGGGAGTGGGCGCCTAATCAGACGTGAAATACAGCAGCGAAGGGGGGGGAGAGACTTTATACGCAGCCAGACTGAGATCTAATATTATTCTTCTGCCAGAAGAACTATGACCAGCTGGTCAACGAGGGCGCCCAATGCGACGTCGTGGGAATGGCCTTCAAGCTAAAGAATTATGTGGCTCACGCCGGCGTTCCAACGGGGCAACTTGCTTTCTACAGGCAGGGACCCGGAGATTAGTGGGCGAGGTGGAATTCGAGGTGGCGCGTCTACATTCCCTGCGGCGGAGGCTGGCTTTCTGGAGTTTTTACAACCCATTCGCGCTGCCGTTGATTCTCCGTAATCATCTGATAAGGGTACGTGCTACTACCGCTGTCAGCCGACTGCGTAAATTGTAGCTTAACAAGGTATAGGTTTGGGGTTGGTATATATCATACTTGAAGGTTCAATGCGCGAAAGACAAAAAAGAAGACGATCGAAGACAATGCGGAAACTTGCAAATAACCTTATTGGGAAGAAACGCGTTTTACATACACCAAATAATCACGTCACCGTACACCTTCCACACGACACTACTGAGGAACGTGTTCAGACTGTTCATCATTACAAAGCATTACCTTGTCTTAAAAACTACGCTTCTTTTTGGTGAGCGTGAGGGAGGGCATACACAATTATCACCGGCACGCGTGATCTGACGTGCCTCAAAAATCTTGCGAGTCCGTTGACTCCTGTATTTGGCGATAATGCTGCTCTTATCAAACAAAGGCGTACAACCATATGGCCACGACAATGGGCTGCCAAATTTCCAGTTGTGCCGTTTCGCACGTTGTTGGCATACTCACGTAATCGTTCATTGAGGCAACGCCCACTCTGACCAATGTACTTCTTGCCACAATCAAATGGAATGCCATATACTATATGCTCTCACTGCAGTCAACTGGGCCTTGTGTTTATCACATTCACGTTTGACAGTGGTCCTATAACTAATTCTCCTTCCTAATAAAGTTGCAAATTTGCGCATTGTCTCGTCTCCTTTCTTTCTTCGTCTTCGTGTAGTTTGCGCATTGAACGTTCAAGTGCGAAAATTGTGAAAGATGCATCGGTGGTGGCGAGAAGGATAACCGTTGGTGGCGAGGGAAATAACCGACTAGCCTGCTTTACCGAATTGAAACTGGGGGTGGGGGGGTGAGACATATAGCTGCTCCACACTAAAAATGCGCTTATCATCATCGTCAGCTACAGGTGCAACAGCCATAGAGTTTCATACTAATATATATTAGTATGAAACTCTATGGCAACAGCATAGTAAGGTGCAATGCAGAGAGAAGGCATGTCCGCTGACTTTCACCCACTCCCGTACTGCGCTGCTCGACTCAACTACTGTTGGCTCCCGAATTTCCCTATTTCATCCCTCAACCATGTTATTGGCCTTCCCTTTCTAGACCCATCTCCTGGTATCCACTCTGCTACCCTAACTGTCGACCGCTCATCAGTTCGTCTCATGGCCAGCTCAAGTACAATTTCTTTTTTAAGTGCGAATGCACTTTATAAGCGACCCCAAACCACCCACTGCCGGCGGCGGCGGCGGCGTCGGCGTCCGCAGTGCTCCTCTACATTTAAAAAAGAAACAGCATCCGACGCCAGGTTTCGATCCGAGGACTTTGCGGCCGTAGCGCGACGCTCTACCGACCAAGCCACGGACGCGACGGTGATATCAGTGTTTAGTGACACGGCTTATATCTTTAACGCATTCAACTACGTCGTCAGCGGCGTGCGTTGGCGACTCAGCGGCGTATATAGCGGCTTGATAACTGCGTGGTGTACACGTGATACTACAAACCCGATGGAAGAGATGGAAGAGAAGGCGGCGAGGCGGTGGGCTGCGGGGGCCGAGCGCAAGCGCCGCAAGCGGGCCGACAACCGTGCATTCGCACTTTCACATTCTCCCCCTCGGGGAAATGCGGGGGAATTTTTTCTTTAATTAAACTATGATATCATCTAGCTACTTTATGATATCATAGTTGATAATGATGTTGCGCATGATTCGCGCATATATATCAACCTTTCAAAGTGAACGCACTCATCGTCGTGCTTATCTGCGGTTCCATTCTTTCATGCCAAAACGAGGCCAAGTAGCTCCACATGACCGCAAATGAGACGCTTCGCTGTCCGGTACGCTAGTAGGCCAATTAAAGGCGGGGGGCGGCGAAGAGACAGCGAAGTTAATGCAGGTACTACAACATCCAAATCAACCGAAACTTTTAGTTACAGCCTATAAAACCATGGTACGGGAAGCACGTTTCGCGCTGGGTGAACTAGCAGAGCGGCAAGCAGCTAGGACGACGCATTCGCGATCTCTTTTCTGATAACGAATGCAGTACGTCGCTAGAGATGAGATACTTGTGGGAATTTGGGGGACGCTTACTCCTCGTGTGTTATGCAAAAAATAGTTATCTAAGCTGCCTGGAAACTGAAACTAAATAAAATGTAAACAGTTTATATTTCCTGACACTCCTGACAGCGCTGGCTAATCGTGGAGTCTTCTGGAGCATTAGGCCTGTTTGAATCCCCGATAGCGCTAGTTTTTTTGTTCGTATTGTTTTGGGGCAATGTTTTCTATATTGAATTCGACATTTTTGTGCTGTAACATTGATTGCTCCACAAGCGAGTTTGGAGAACGCGTGCACTGACGTGCCGGCGAGTTCTCGTTGGCGTGGTGTTGCCATAAGCACCGACTGTTTGCGGGCGCAGTCCCCAATATTAGCCGACCCCTGCCTGGTGCGAACACGCCTCTTATGATACAGGCGCGAGCAAGGCAAGCTCCAAAGGTGGGGGGAAGCACATCACATTTGAGCGTTTGCGGGTTCATCCTGGGTGCTCATCCACTGCGTACATCTCGGCTAGTGATTGTTACGATTCCACGCCGTGCTGGTATAGGCTTATCTGACGGTCTCAGGGGGAAAAAACAGCTCAAGAGACGGGGACTAACGGACGGAAAGACAGTACACAGCGCTGACTACAACTGGGGGGGTGCTTTATTGCGTTCTTGCAATTTATACATGAGGAAAAAGTGACGTCACAACCCTAGGAAACGAAAAAGAACACTCTAATGATTTGTGAGCGAACAGTGAGTTTTTCAGAAACTGACAAGCGCTAATCTGTCGATATACGCTATTTCTTTTTGAAGAATGTGCGACTGAAGCCTGACTGACGCAGTTTACTTTCTTCCTTTTTTCGCTATTGAGTAGGCTTCGAAATCTCGCGTGTGCGTGATTCCGTCTAGCGATTTAGAACCTTGGTTCTATCTAAAAATGGGATGTACCCACATGCCTTGCAATGCGAGACAGGTGGCTTCCCGCTGCCGACACGTAGAGCATTACGCATGCTCGCGCAGGCGTTCATTGACGCATCTTCTCGTCTGTCCAACGTACACAGCTTCGCACTTTAGAGGAATCTCGTAGACCACGTTGGTGCGGCAGGGGACGAAGGCGCGTAGGATGATTAGTGCTTGCAGTCCGCCTTAGGTGGTGTCGTGTCATTCACGGCTTTGCACATTCTCCCTAGCCTGTTTGGTGCGGAAAACACTGTTCTTATTCCCGCCTTTTGTGCTATCTTCTTGAGCCGTGCGACACTTTGTGCACATATGGGGATGACGTTGATGCGCCCACGCCTCGTTTCCTGCGTTTGAGGTGCTTCCTTAGATGTTGTGGACTTCAACACACTCTCCGCGACAGTAGCAGCAAAGTCCGCGGGTACCCCTGCGATGAAAAGCCTTTCGGCCTGCGCCTGCAGACTCTGGAACGTTTCTGTGGTGACATGATCGAAGCACAGAATTTTCAGGGCTGCCCGCACGATGCCTCGCTTAACGAGCTTCGTGTGGGCGGACGAGAAAGGCAGAAAACCTTTCTGGCTTCTGGGGGCATTCTCCCAGCATACATGGTGGCCACAGGAAAGTCAGGCTCATGTCCAGGAAAACGTATGGTTCCACGCTCAGGCACTTCCGTGGTGAGTGAAAATGGATTCAGCACTGAGGAAAAAACATCGAGTAGCTCACCCACTTGCTCCGCCTCTGCCCAACATTTCTTTTTGAAGACAACTAGGTAGTCGTCGACATAACGGAACGTCTTCACGACGCTCTTCCCTTCCAAGGCCATCTGAAGTGTCGGTCCAACGATGCAATTAAGACCGGCGCAAGGGACGACCCGATGCAGACACCTTCCTTCTGCAGGGGCTGCCACTGTATTCCACATACGTGGAGTCCAGATAGAAGTTCAGGGCTTCTAAGAATTTGCCAGTGCTGATTCCGCACTCACTTTGGAATCCTACATTGCCGAACTGGTCCACCGCATCGCTGACCGCATTCAGTACTAAGCCACGTGGGAGATTGTAGTACAGGTCTTTGATGTCGATGGAAAAACGCGTCCAGATTTTTTGGCTGACTGTGACTCGAGAAAGAAGTCAGAGACTTCGCAGGAGGATCGCACAAGGAACGGGTCGTCCACGCCGAGCCTTGCAAGGGGGGCCTGAAGAAAGCGGCCGAGGGCGCGCTGCCAGGAGCCTCTTCTGTCACAATCGCCCGAAAAGGGCAACCTTCTTTGTGAGTCTTCGCTAAGAAGAACACTTGAAGGGTGGCACCCCTACTATACTTGAGTGTTGACGCTAACTTTGACAGTCCCCATCTCTCACACATCTGGATTGCTTCCTTTTTTCTTCCGTTCAGCTTTGCTCTAACGATTTCACGGAAGTTCCCCGACATGGCTAGGTCTGCTCCTGCCTTGTACTCAGACTCGCTGGCTACTGCGAATCCACCTTCCTTGTCTAAGAGGAGCAGCTTTGAGTTGGTCGCCCTCAATTCTCCTCACCACGTTTCTTGTGTGGGAGGAACGGATTCCAGAGGGTGGCAGAACGTCCACACCTTCATGGATGCATCTTCCTTCATCCTCAGCGCTGGCTTTCGATGCCGTCGTCCTCACAAGCGACAGAAGTTCCAGCTTGTCAAGGTTGGGGTGTGTGGCGAACTTTGGACCGAGTTTCAGTGTTTCTTCTACCTTCCTGCGGTAGAGATGCAATGCCCAGTGAATCTTCTGATCTGGACCTTGTGTGCTGGGGCTTTCCTTGGTAGGGAGGCAATCATCTTCTCCAGACGAACTCAATGGTCCTAGAGGCCACTTGCAGGTCACACTTTACTCGCTGAGGCACTTGCTCGGCATCAGCGGGACTGAGTGCGCCAATTTAAGGCACACCTTGAGGAAGCGGACTTGTCGGTACGCTTCAGAGCGAGTATTCGGCAAATTCTTGCGCTGTGGCCCGGAGACGGCGGCCACCACACCTGTCAAAGCTGCCTGCAGGTGGGACGTACGCATTGCGAATTGCATACAAAAACAGGCGAGCCCTACAGCTTGCGTGGACGATCCCGGAGATACACGTACAATTAAAGGTTGTTGACGATAAACAAAGGAACAGTGCCCGGTGTAGAAGAAATGAACTTGACTAGGCTTGGATTGGGCTAGTTGGTTGAATCTCAGGGGAAAAAACAGCGCAGAGAGCGGGGACTAACGGACTAAAACACAGTACAAAGCGCTGACTAACAACTGGGGGTGCTTTATTGCGTTCTGCAATTTATAAATGAGGAAAAGTGACGTCACAACCCTAGGGAAAGGAAAAAAGGACACGCTGAAATGATTTGTGAGCGAACAATGAGTTTTTCAGAACCTGACAAGCGCTATCTGATGATGGTTAGAGTTTTTTTGGGCGCAAGGCCAGCTGGGGCAAAGAGCGCCAAACAAAAGTATCTAAAATAAAATAGTGGCTACTAAAGCCAAAACAACAATAAAATCAATTAACGGCAATGGGTGATGGCCTGGTGTATAGGGCCAGATTTGATTATGCATGAATAGGAAATGAGGTTTAAAAAATTCACATCTGAACAAGTACTCAACACACGTTTAAACGAAAAACAAGCGCTATCTGTCGATATACGCTATTTATTTTTGAAGAACCTGTCGACTGAAGCTGACTGACACATTCTTTCTTCGTTTTTTTCGCTATTGAGTAGGCTTCGAAAATCTCGCGTGTGCGTGATTCCGTGTAGCGCTTTAGAACCTTGGTTTCTATCTAAAAATGGGATGCAACCCACATGCCTTGCAATGCGAGACAAGGTGGCCCCCGCTGCCGACACGTAGAGCATACGCATGCTCGCGCAGGCGTTCATTGACGCATCTTCCCGGTCTGTCCAACGTACACAGCTTCGCACTTTGGGAGGAAGCTCGTAGACCACGTTGGTGCGGCAGGGGACGAAGCGCGTAGCATGATTAGTGTTGCAGTCCGCCTTAGGTGGTGTCGTGTCATTCACGACACCACCTTTCCAAGGGATTGTGACGTCACTTTTTCCTCATGTATAAATTGCAGAACGCAATAAAGCACTCCCAGTTGTTAGTCAGCGCTTGTATTGTCTTTTCGTCCGCTAGTCCCCGTCTCTGCGCTGTTTTTTCCCCCTGAGATGTCAAACCAACTAGCCCAATCCCAAGCCTTAGTCAAGTTCATTTATTCTACACCGGGCACTGTTCCTTTGTTTGTCGTCAACAACCCTTTAATGTACGTGTATCTCCGGGATCGTCCACGCAAGCTGTAGGGCTCGCCTGTTTTCGTATGCAATTCGCAATGCGTACGTCCCACCTGCAGTGGCAGCTTTGACAGGTGTGGTGCCGCCGTCTCCGGGCCACAGCGCAAGAATTTGCCGAATACTCCGCTCTGAAGCGTACCGACAAGTCCGCTTCCTCAAGGTGTGCCTTAAATTGGCGCACTCAGTCCACGCTGATGCCGAGCAAGTGCCCAGCGAGTAAAGTGTGACCTGCAAGTGGCCTCTATGACCATTCAGTTCGTCTGGAGAAGGATGCTTGCCTCCCTACCAAGGAAGCCCCAGCACAAGGGTCCAGATCAGAAGATTCACTTTTTGGGGCGTTGCATTTCTACCCCAGAAGGTAGAAGAAACACCTGAAACTCGGTCCAAAGTTCGCCACACACCCCAACCTTGACAAGCTGGAACTTCTGTCGCTTGTGAGGACGACGGCATCAAAAGCCAGCGCTGAGGATGAAGAAAGATGCATCCATGAACGTGTGGACGTTCTGCCACCCTCTGGAATCCGTTCCTCCTGCACAAGAAATGTGGTGAGAGAATTGAGGGCGACCAACACAAAGCTGCTCCTCTCAGACAAGGAAAGGTGCACATTCGCATTAGCCAGCGAGTCTGAGTACAAGGCAAGAGGCAGACCTAGCCATATCGGGGAACTTCCGTGAAATCGTTAGAGCAAAGCCTTAAACGAAGATAAAGGACAGCAATCGAGATGTGTGAGAGGTGGGGACTGTCAAAGTTAGCGTCAACACTCAAGAAGAGTAAGGTGGCACCCTTCAAGTGTTCTCAGCGAAGATTCACAAAGAAGGTTGCCCTTTTCGGGCGATTGTGACAGAAAGAGGCTCCTGGCAGCGCGCCCTCGGCCGCTTTCTTCAGGCCCCCCTTGCAAGGCTCGGCGTGGACGACCCGTTCCTCGTGCGATCCTCCTGCGAAGTCTCTGACTTCTTTTCGAGTCACAGTCAGCAAAAACTCTGGACGCGTTTCCATCGACATCAAAGACCTGTACTACGATCTCCCACGTGGCTCAGTACTGAAGGCGGTCAGCGATGCGGTGGACCAGTTCGGCAATGTAGGATTCCAAAGTGAGTGCGGAATCAGCACTGGCAAATTTTTAGAAGCCCTGAACTTCTATCTGGACTCCCACGTATGTGGAATACAGTGGCAGCCTCTACCTGCAGGAAGGAAGGTGTCCTGCATCGGTCGTCCCTTAAGTTGCGCCGGTCTTAAGTGACCTCCTGCTGGCATCGTTGGACCGACAACTTCAGATGGCCTTGGAAGGGAAGAGCGTCGTGAAGACGTTCCGTTATGTCGACGACTACCTAGTTGTCTTCAAAAAGAAATTTGGGCAGAGGCGGAGCAAGTGGGTGAGCTACTCGATGTTTTTCCTCAGTGCTGAATCCATTTTCACTCACCACGGAAGTGCCTGAGCGTGGAACCATACGTTTCCTGGACATGAGCCTGACTTTCTGTGGCCACCATGTATGCTGGGAGAATGCCCCAGAAGCCAGAAAGGTTTTCTGCCTTTCTCGTCCGCCCACACAAAGCTCGTTAAGCGAGGCATCGTGCGGGCAGCCCTGAAAAATTCTGTGCTTCGATCATGTCACCACAGAACGTTCCAGCCTGCAGGCGCAGGCCGAAAGGCTTGTCATCGCAGGGTACCCGCGGACTTTGCTGCTCACTGTCGCGGAGAGTGTGTTGAAGTCCGACAACATCTAAGGAAGCACCTCAAACGCAGGAAACGAGGCGTGGGCGCATCAACGTCATCCCATATGTGCACAAAGTGTCGCACGGGCTCAAGAAGATAGCACAAAAGGCAGGGAATAAGAACCGTGTTTTCCGCACCAAACAGGCTAGGGAGAATGTGCAAAGCCGTGAATGACACGACACCACCTAAGGCGGACTGCAGCACTAATCATGCTACGCGCTTCGTCCCCTGCCGCACCAACGTGGTCTACGAGATTCCTCTAAAGTGCGAAGCTGTGTACGTTGGACAGACGGGAAGATGCGTCAATGAACGCCTGCGCGAGCATGCGTATGCTCTACGTGTCGGCAGCGGGAGCCACCTTGTCTCGCATTGCAAGGCATGTGGGTGCATCCCATTTTTAGATAGAACCAAGGTTCTAAATCGCTAGACGGAATCACGCACACGCGAGATTTCGAAGCCTACTCAATAGCGAAAAAAAGAAGAAAGAAATGCGTCAGTCAGGCTTCAGTCGCAGTTCTTCAAAAAGAAATAGCGTATATCGACAGATAGCGCTTGTCAGGTTCTGGAAAAACTCATTGTTCGCATCACAATCATTTCAGCGTGTTCTTTTTCCTTTCCTAGGGTTGTGACGTCACTTTTTCCTCATGTATAAATTACAGAACGCAATAAAGCACCCCCAGTTGTTAGTCAGCCGCTTGTACTGTCTTTTCGTCCTGTTAGTCCCCGTCTCTGCGCTGTTTTTCCCCTTACATGTCAAACCAACTAGCCCAATCCCAAGCCTTATCTGACGCATTTTAGAGCTGACAAAATGGCTGAAGCACGGTACACCAATTACTGAGATATCAAGAATGCCCATTATACGATAACTTCGGATGCCAAGCATGTTATGTCACAGAATTGAAAATGAAACTTCAAATCGTGGACACCATCCAATCACGTAGCACATTGTATTTACGTCACTGCTGTTGGTGCGGGCCCGCCGCAAACCGCGCATGGTAGTTTTTCTGCTTTCTGGCTTTTATAAAATAAATACCCGCCTTATGGGACGGATAAAAGATGAAAAGTGTGTTTACTTGAACCAGTCTACGTAGTGCAAGCAAAAACAGGAGCTTGACTAATTCCCCTTAAGTGTCCCATTATTACCTAAGCATGGGAGCTGGGAATCCACGGTGTCTCCAATACTGTCATCTTGAATCCACAAGGCACGTGGGGCCTTGCGTTCTGTGATGTCTCTGCGTGGCGGGATGCTAGAGTAGCGATGAAACTACTCAACCCGAGCATAGCAGGGCAGGACCGTTACCACCCGAAGACATTCCCAATGCGGCCTTTTAAGCTTTTCGTATTGTACTCTTGCTACATCAAAGCACGCAGCTCCGTAGCAAGCTTTGGATGTCAGTACTGGCATTCATTGTGAGGGTATAAGCTGTGCATGCGCTGGCTCCTTCGGATTAGTGGGCTATGCGTCTTACAAGATGCAGGAGGCTCTTCCTTTTAGGCTCAAGCTAATGCACCCACATTCCCGTGCCTCCGCTGTCGTGTATCGGGATGCCAAGAATCTTGATATACCGATCTGGAGCCCTTTCGATTCTCTGGCCGGAAAAATAGAGCTTGACTCTTTTGTTCTCTGGGGTCGAGCCACTCGGGAGGGTGTATTCTGTCTTTTCTGGAGAGTCTTACCTGCCAATATTCTTCAAGTAGTTAAGGTATCGATAGCATTCTGTATAGCATTGGCCGACTCCTCTGTTGTTCCGAGAGGGTCACCAGGCTCCGTCCAGTGTCACATCATCAGTGCATATGGTGAAGAAGGAGGCTCTGTCAAGCACAATCTACACCCGTTGGTTTCATTTACTGCTGACAGCAGCATGCCTCCACTATTTCCCCGTCCACTGAAAATTTATGCCACCTGTGCTCAGCTGATGACTTCTTTTCCCACATTAAGACACTCCCCAAACTGGAACCTTGAAACTTACCTGGTTTCCCTGCACACCAGTATACATACCAGCCCAACATCTCCTCCAGGAACATTTCAAGATCCACATTTGGAATAAAGCAGTTGTTCCTGCTTCCTTTCTTCTGATAACAGTGACAGACAGCACCATTGAAGGTTGGCTGACCAAAGTGCAGCGCTTGTCACAGATAATCAAATACTATAAGCTGTCTCTTCCAGATTCATCACACCTCTCCGGTGCGAGTCCTCACTAGTTCATTGCCATATTCCTCTAAGCCCCTTGATGTTATATGCACACTCCAGTTAGGTTAACCTGGTCTTTGAAAGAAAGAGATTGAGATGGGCGTACCATTACTATAGCAGCAGTTCTTTAGAAGGATAGGAGAAAGGGCGCACCTGATTAGTGCCAATGTGGCAAAAAAGGCAGCGAGAGAGGAAGTGACTCCAGGCAGAAGAGAGATGTTGAAAGGGCGGCTAATTTGAGCAAATTAAATTCCTGGTCCCCTTTGGAGGCTGGTCTGGTGCTGTTTTGGCTGGCCCACAAACACGGGTAGAGTGGACAATGACACTGCTAATGTCAACCCAAATGAACTTGTTTCACCTCACCCTTTCTCAATATAACCTTGCAGGCCAGGTAAGGGAATTGCAATAAGAGTGAGAAACAGACACTCTATTACTTTACAGGGATATTTTTCTTCCAGTGTTGCTCGTTCTCACTGGGGCCACTTGCTTAAAAGCAGTCTGGTGCGGCACAACATTGTTTTATTACTTACTTTGCCCCACTGTAACAAATGCTTCTCCTGAAAGACATCACAGAACCACTTCATGGGCTTCTCCACTTCACGTTTTGTGCTACCTATTACATGACCCTCCCTACCCTTCCTCTGAACGCCTTCAGTACATAATTTGTGCAGGTGTCTGCATTCATAATGCACATGTTGGCTATGTCGGTCTGCTCTTTGCAAGAGATAGTTGTCACATAAGGGATCAATATTAGCCACGCATTCATGTGATTCCCACAAGGGTTTTTAGCTTGAAGGAACATGGAGTGCTAGCAAGAATGGGAGATGAAGAGCAACACACAGACGCATCAGTTGCTAACTTCTTCCGAGCCACAATTATTGAAACAGTTTGACCCTACCTCCCCGGTCATGCCTGGGCATTATTTATTTTAACCTATTTCGGCACAGTGTTGGCATGAAACATTGATGGGGCTAAGTTAATAGCCGACATCCATGCACATGGTTGACGTTTTCCCGTATACCAATTGTGACATACTAATTAGATGGTTTTGCTGCCTGTGCTGTGATTTCGAAGCATTAGATTCACCTAAGTGCATTTGACTAACCCGTTTTACAATCATGCTCAATGATGGTAGGCCTTTTTTTCCAAGAACAGTTTATTTTCAAGCACAACAATACTACAAAATGATTCTTGAGGTATGCTTATTGCTGAAGTGCCATCTTCAACTCGTCAGGCACATCTTCAGGTCAGGCACCCTGTGGATTTCCCACTGGTAGTCACGTCCAGTCATAGATTACTGCATGTAAAAATTCTCAATGGTTGAGAAACAACTTGGTCACTTCTATGAAGAGTACAGAATTGTATTTTAACTTTTCAAAGCAGTTATTCATTACGAATGCTACAAATACATTATAGATTCTCAATACAACAAAGAAAAGAAATGCAGCACTGAGGTATGGGCATACATTTCTGGAGATTCTAAGCTCCATGAAATGAAAAAAAAATCTTAAGTTTAAGTTCACTTACTTAAGCTCACCGTAACATTTTAAAACCAAATATTCTCTTCTTTTTTTTTCGCTGAAAACTAGGGTGCAATAATTCATGTTATTCGCTGCTCAAAGCAACACAATACTAACAACATTGCCTATGCTCTCCCAGATAATTAGCTCACACATTTCCCACACGAGCAATGTGAAACCACACGCATGTGAAATTCACAGTGCCAGCATTCTTGCTGGTTTACGGCTGCGCCTCCAAAGTGGTCTGGTCCTGCAGAGATTAAAGAACCAAAAGCTCGAGCAGTTCTCGAGCATTAATGCTTGGTGCTGGCGCTTATATTTTCGATGAAGACGCATGAGGCTGCTTCAATGTGGTTCTAGCGGACAATGAAAGTCCTCATTTGTGTTTCCGAACCACTTTTGTTCAAGTGGTTCGCAGAAGTGTTGCAGCTGTGCAGTCTCACGGGCTTCCTTATCCATTCATTCATCCTGCACCGAAGTGGCGTCGCTATGTACTTACTGTTGTGCCATGTCCCGAGGTCTGCTGTTCGCTAGACCGCGAAGGTAGGACCACGTGTACATGTATCCAAACATTGTGTATCTTCTCCACTTCCCAGCCATTCTGCTTTGGCAGGAACAGGTCACAGCTTGTTTGGAAACTGTAGTATTAAAGTTTATCAGCCTAATGAAATGTTTTAGTTTATTTTGCCATACTTGTTGCTTCAATATAAATCACGACTGGCACAAGCTTGCAATGAGCTGCGAATGATTTCTGTTATAGTCCAACTAGGCTAGAATCACTTCCATCTGGGACTGAAACATTCCTGTGCAGTTGTCTTTCACGCACCTTCTGCTCTGCTCGTGCCCTGTCTGAGAATCGTGTGTTCTTGTCGATCAGTAGCAACTTGTCCACAAGGACTACGACCAGTTGCTACTGGTTTTGAACACTACTGGTTCCAGATGCATCTGGTTTACCCCTACTGGTCCCAGTCCTACGGGTTTGGTCCTACTCGTCCCAGAACTACTAGTTTGGTCCTACTGGTTTCACTAGCTACTGGTTTCATTTGGTAATTGTCCAATAAACCAGTTGAACTGGAAGCAGATAGAACCAGAAGGCATATTTTTCACCTGAGTTACCCGCCCCCCTGGGAATCGGCACTGTTCGTAGGATAACTTGCTCAACAGACTCGCGCAAGCTCACTGCTACACTACCACAAAGAAATGTTTATTTTTGCGCACACAGATTGACCACGGTAGGACAGTGCCATGTTGTGACGAGTGATCCACACAGCTGGCAAGTTAATTAAATCGCAAAGTGAGTTACTTTCCATAATTTATCTTTGTCGCCCACGTCACTTGTGATGCGCTTGCAAATGCCTAGCACAATTAAAAAGCCCCGAGTAAGCATCAAAACAAAAATTGTTGTGTCAACGTCGAATATAGTTTTTAACTGGTGTCCAAAATGTATGCATTAAAAAAAATACAGGTTACGTGTCACATAAGATTTGTATTTGGCAGATTTTTTTTTTAGTTTTATGGGACGTTATTTCTAGCCGAGCTGTAACCCAGGAGAAGTTGCTTTAAGTCGGCCCGTTATGGCAGCCGTGAAGTTCAAGTTTTATTTTATTGCGCAATAATGCAACGTTTGACCAGAATTGCTTTTCATTAATGCCAGTCTGTTGAAATGGTTTAATTTATCTGAAGCACAACTGCGCCCTCCTTCTTTCCCTATAACTGAGGAGAACTACTGTACATAAAGCAAACCATGTGAAAGGGTTTTGTGATGCATGAGACTAAGCACTTCACGGTGTTTAGTTACGTACACAGGTTCCATGGTTTTAGTCTTGAAGGACAATCAAATCAAGGTAACAGAAAAGAAATACAAAGCCACACATACGAAGGAGCTGATGCGGTGTCGTATCGTCGAACACCTTGGATCAACTGTCGAGCCAAACAGCCATATCCGCTGCAAAGGCTTGCCTCTACCTATGTGGAGAATTCCGCAAAGCAAAAAAAATGTATTCAAACATACAGAAAATTTCCTGTTGTGTGCATTGCTGTAGCAGAATACAATCCGTACAGTGCTATGGTGTGTAAATTCCTCGCTAAAGTGGAGCCGTCTGTGTGGGCAAGCATGCTACTGAAATCGAAATGCACGTACCAAGCTCCGGCGCTGTAGTATTCTGAAAGCCATGCAAACCGATTACGCGGCTCCAATGAGAACTAAACGAGTGCGAATTCTGGATTTTCGCAGGAACTACAAAGCGACGCCAACAACTGCAAAACATGTTTGAATGTGCAACTTCATTTTTGCAGTGACTGACATCAAACCCAGATGGAAAAACGTGAAGGACACCTACCGTCGCATTTTTAGGGCGTGTAACGAGGCAAGCGCCATCTGCATTGAAAGACGAAATCTAAGAAGGCAGGCGCCACCGGCAGTGTAAAACGGAGAGCGTATAATAAACCAATTGCGCGTTGTGCCGACGGGTGGGTGCTGGGGCAGGCTCTGCATTTCCGGGAAGTTCGAGGTCTCCCTTGCTGGAGAGGGTATAAAAGGAGAGGAAAAAGTGCAGTGGGGGACGGCCCTCGGGAACAGTCAAGCGCTGTGTTGAACTCCGACTCGCTTGTCCCATGCCGATGCGTCAACGTATGGGCAGCTCCCCAGCCCTCGCTGACGCAAAGGCCCCGCGGACAGTTAGTCGCGTAGAGAGCAACCTTAGACGCTTGAGGCGGCTTTGCTGCCCTCGCCTGCCCAACCACGCTGTCCGGCTTCAGCATCCTCCGGAACCAACAAACTGTCATCGTCTCCTTCAGTAATGTTATCCCGGGTGCCCCGTTAAAACGGACTCGCGACAAGTGGTAGAGGTGCAGGGTAGCGTCATTCCCCGCCTAGACATAATGGAGAACCCGAAAAAAATCACGCGTGCAGCAACGCCGCGACCGAGTTCAGCCTCGCATTAACAAACCATTGCCCATCAACCCCGCAGAAAAATGGTGCGACCGGGAGCTTGAAGAAAAAAAACAAAGCCTCAACGAGAGGTTCGACGAGCTGTTTCGCCTGGCAGCCTCGAATAAATGAATAACGAGCTGGTGTTGGGAGCCGCACCGTAATTCACGAAATGACCACGACTCCGAATGAGATGCGGCCGTACAGTCCTCTCCCCGTTTTTAGAGGCAGGGCGGACGAGGATTTGGAGGACTGGATCCGACTTTATGAGAGGTACGCGGCGGCACTAAATTGGTCTGATACACAAAAATCCAACAACCTAGTAATTACCTTGGAGGAAGAAGCCCGTCGTTGGTACAGCTCTGTACTGCGCGAAACATCGGCAACACGGCCGCTGGAGACATGGCAGCAATGGCAGGAAGCTCTCTGCGAGGCTTTCGTTGGAGAGAACGTCCAAGATTGGGCGTACATCCATCTCCAAGAGCGACGGGCAGCAGTCAGGAGAGACGCCCCGGGAATACGTATCCAGCATACTTCACCTCTGCTCGCACGCTAACACAACGATGACCAACGCAGAGAAAGTGCGCTGCCTACTGCAGGGACTCAGGCCGGAAATGATGGAGAGGATAGCCATCACAAACCCAAAGACCCCGAAGGAGTTTCTAGCACACCTGCAAAGACTGACGCACGTGGGCTTCAGCATACTCCGGAACCAACAAGCTGCATCGTCTCCTTCAGTAATGTTATCCCGGGTGCAACGTTAAAACGCACTCGCGACAGGTGAAATGCCGGCCCCTAAAGAGTGAGGATGGAGCGGAAGAGTTGGATGAGTAACCGAGACAGAATTCAAAGACAATGAGGATAAGTGGATGCATTATGACAGTCCCCAGTTTTTGGTGGCAACCTTTACCACCAAGAGGAAGCTTTGGTTCCTTGGTGCAGATTTACTGGCCAACGCAGGCCATAATTGTTTCTGTACAAACGATAAGCCAAGACGCAGTTTCTGATTCAGGCCATATAGCACAATCAGTTTTGCATATCTTATTAAACTAGAAAAATGAAACAAAATATACAAGGAATAAAATAACACCAGGAATTTTTATTGCTTTCATGTCATAAATATGTATGAGGAAACAGAAAAGAAAATGCTGAGACACACAATGTGCTAAGTACACTGGAGGCATACCATTAAAGCAAAGTATTACGCACCACATTGCATTGATATACAATAACAGAAACAACAGAGAAATGATAAAAAACAAGTGCTTCAAGATACGTCACATGATTATTTGTTAAAAACTTTTTCTTTATGCTCCTTGATCTTATCATCAGGAAAACCACTGAAATGAAATTTCTCAGCAGAATGCATGTGTGCATCCCATGTTCGGCTGTCAAGGCGAAGTCGTGATGAAATGCAGCCCACGAGTGAATGTATTTTATTGCACGTTACTCGGTTGTCTGGAGAGTAGTTTGGTTACTTTATGTCTCTGGCAAGCATATTGCCACGAACCATGCATTGAGTTTATTTATGTTTTGTTTTTGCCGACCGGCTCCACCACGCTGTGTTATCTGTACCAAGTGAAGCACGTTTTCCATTCTTTATGCCGCACGTGTTATCTGTTTTAATAGGGGGGAGCGTTTCGAACTAACGTCAACAGCCTAGAATAATCTTCTTTGATCTACAGTATTCTGGATGCAATTCCACGGTTCGAGAAACACTCACACCCAAAGATAAACGCCCGTGCAGAGCAGACGCTTTGATATGCGATTCACCGACACTCCCCTGCGCATGTCACTTTGTTGACTGCTGCTTCGCTACCTGTATACTTCTGAGTGGTTAGGGGAGCACAAGTTCGCTCCAATAACTTGTTTTTCCGTCAAGACAACTGTAAAGACAAGACAATCGATGACACCCTCGACCACCTCTGCCATGCGAAGTACTTCTCATTGATGGATATAAAGACAGGATACTGGCAAATAGAACTGGATGAGAGAGACCGAGAGAAGACTGAATTCATAACCCCGGACGGCACTTATGAGTACAAGGTGATGCTGTTCAGTCTTTGCACGGCACGAGCAACGTTTCAAAGAGTCATGGACACCGTGCTAGATGGCCTGATGTGGCACACCTGTCTCGTATACCTCGACGACATTGTGGTATTCGCCCTAACTTTTCACGAACACCTAGCTCCGTTTCATGTACATCAAGTGCAACGCTGTGAAGGCTACACAAGTAGTCCGCAAAGAGAGAAGGTGTAGCGCTCCGCTGGGTTTGCCTAGCCGTGTGGTCTAACGCTTCGCTCTGGAGAAAAACGCTGAATTTTGAACTACATGGGTTCGAACCGGGTTCCGACTTTTTTTTTTTATTATCACATTTTTTGCGAGTTCAATTGCAATCTTATTTCGTTCCCAGTAACTTAAACACTGTGCGCATGCGGAAATGCCTGCACGTATGGGTTCTTGATGCATACCGATGTTTGACCAGCAATTGCTATTTTTTCGCGATTCTATACCATTGTCGAGCACTCATTGATCTAGCAAGCACTTTGTGTACAAACACGTTAATTCATTAATTAGTTAGCACATCTGCTCAAACCAGGGTGAATTACCAACGGGTGTTCACTTTCACTTTCGTTTTTTCCGTTGCGCTGACGATCCCCTGACTTTATGGGCCACTATTAACACAAACACCTCTTGCAGTTATTATTATACCGGGCCGCCAGCAGAGCAACGGGTTCAGTTTTAACCGAAACATTGGGAACCGACTTTGGCACTCAACCTGGAGTAGCCCGAAGCTCTTGGTGCGAATAACGTATCATTGTTATTTCTGGGAAAGGCAAGAAAGCAGATTTCTGTACCTTAGAATACTGATTTTTCTGGCACAGAAAACGCATAATATATATTTTTAAAATTTGTTATTCCCCCCTTTCCAGTCCGAATATATGCAACATTTTTGTGAATTCTTGGCGTTATTTATTTATTTCTTCACTGCAATATTCACCCCGGAGCGTTATATTTTCTTTTGTTGATTGAGGAAAGAGCTCTTTAGCTAGGCACTTATTCGCAAGACAATCATGGATAGGTCAATTGCTTTTACATACGGAACCTTGATATGGCCCGTTTTTCTGTGTCAAGGAAATGTCTATGGTGTAGGTTAATGGTGTGACAAATAACAGTACAAGCTCATGAGTTGGAGATTTTTTGCCATACATAAATGCATAAAGGGGAAATACGGATTGTGTGTCATACACAAATATTTCCAAGATGAGGCTGACTTTCGCGGTTAAGAACCAACTTTATTTATAAAGAGCACCTCTGGTTGATTTCCTGGTGGGTTCCGAACTTCTTACTTTCCTTCCTTGCTCCCACCCAGTTTTTGCAGAGGTTATATGACTGCTCCAGCTGTACACACTTCACGACCGAACAGGCAGACTACAATGTAGTGTCTTTCATAGCACGGGTCACTTGGGGACGTTAAACTCCACCAAACAAAACCACACGACGAGACACAAGTTTGCTTTGTCGCGGTAACAAGCCTTTTCAGGGAATCGGCGCAGCATGAAGAAGCGTGAGCAGGCTGGATAGAAAGGTGTCCACCCAAGCTCTGCCAGTTGACCCTCGTGAACAAAGCCGCCACTGACAGGTCACACATTCCTGGGAAAGTTCATCAACGATTCCCCCCTGCCCTGTCTTCGGAATTCCTTGATCGCCCGCAGGTACCTGCGGCGCCAGACAATGATGCCAAGATTCCGTATTCTCCTATCATAGGTGAAGCCCATGTCCTTCATTAACCTCCACAAGGTTGTTTTCGTGAAGTTCGGCAAGTCGTCGTCTTCGTGGACAGCCTTTCGCACACTGTCCAGTGTCGGGATCTCCCTCTTGGCGTACATGCTTTCACTTTCAGACGGATGGCATGGATGTGAAGCTGTCATGCTTGAAGGTTCGCGTGCTTGATATCGTCACGTCGCGAGGTCTTTTCTTTGGAGATACGCCAAAATTCCCACGCAGACACTCCGCCTTCAGTTTCGCCACGGTACGGGGAGGTACTCCGTTGTCCTCGCTCACAACACTCAGTACTTCCTGCACAGATTTAACCGGGAAACGCACCCTGGTACAGGCGCACACATTTGCAATTACTTGCTTGGCATTATTTGACAACTCTGATGCCAGAACCCTCGAAAAAATACGTACAGGAGACGCGGTCGAAGCGCGAGAGCTGGACGCCATTTTTTCAACGCTGCCTCAAAGAGTAAAACAAAACGGCATTCAGGTTGCGCGGAGAGGAAAACTGATACGAAAGCGACAAACCGAAATACAAACTCGCATATTTCGATCGTTTGTCCTGCAATACGGGCGTTTTTGTCAAGCTGATGATAATTATTTATGCTTTAAGGTTGCCGGCGAAGCATTTATTGTTCCTGGCTCACCGCAAGCAACCCACTACTTTTGGTCGCGGAAGCACACAGCGCAAACAAGAGCGCTAGCTTTGACAGCGTTGCACCTGATGTATGAAACGGAGTATAGCAAGGTTGAGCCTGTACTTGAGGCTAGTCACTTCGTCGGGGTTAACACTGAAGCCTGAAAAGGTCGCTTTGCAGACGAGGAATTCAAGTTTTTGAGCCACGTTGTCAACGCTGCAGAGTTCTGCCTGACCCAGCAAAAACTTGAGACATAGTTAACTTCCCAAGACCGAAAAACAAAACATAAATAAACAATGCATGGTTTGCAGCATACCGGGGTAATGCCGTGAACCATGCATTGGGTTTGTTTATTGTTTTGTTTTTTGCCGACCGCTGCACCGGGCTGTGTTATCCCTGTACCAAATGAATGAAGCATGTGTTCCATTCTTTATGCCGCACTAGTTATGTTTTGACAGCGAGAGCATTTCGAACTAACGTCAACAGCCTAGAATAATCTTCTTTCATGTACAGTGTTCTTGATTTAATTCGACGGTTCGAGAAACACTCCACCCAAAGATCTACAAGCCTGCGGAGCAGACACCGCAACATTCAATTCGCCGACATTCCTCTGCTTATGTCACTTAATTGACTGCTGCTTCACCGCCTGTATACTTTTGGGTTGTTAGGGGAGCACAAGTTCACTCCAATAAACTTGTTTTTTTCCGTCAAGATAACTGCGCCGTCTTTGGCTCCCTGACAGTATTATTGTGCACTATGTGGGCACAAAAGGAGTTATTTTCTTTCTTGCAGAAAATCAGGAAATGTGGGCCCCTTGCATGCTCACAATGGTTCAGGATAGGGACATGAAAGCACCCAGGTGATATTTTCTAAAATGCACACAGACGAAGGGAGTGATCGGGATTCGTCAACAGCTGAGTGCAACCCCATGTGGCATAACCATCTGCTCTGAATGAATTTGGATTTTATTGGCGCAGCAGCCAAATTTGGCTATAATGCGCCAGACACAAGGTAAATATTTTGAACACACTACGGTAAAAGGCTCATGTGAAAATCATGTAAAGTGGTAAAATCAAAGTTTCTGTAAAAGCTTGAGTGCACTGAAAGATTTAGAAACCGCTCGAGTAAAAATGACGTAAACATGGTAAAATCAAAGTTTCTCTAAAAGCTTGATGGCACTCAAAAATTTAAAAACCTTTTCCAAGGGAACCAGGGGTTCATTGCCAAGCAGTAAAGCAGGGTGTAATGGAATTTGAAATTTGTTAAAGTGGGAAAAAATTCACACTTGTTTTCATAACTAGGACACTCGATAAGTATGTGTGTTACTGTAGGGCACTTCCCACATTGCTCACATTCTGGAGGGTCTTCTCCCAGCAATAGGAAGTTGTGGGTGAAGCGCGTGTGCCCAATTCTTAGGCGACATAACACCACCTCTACAAATCTTTCTTTATGGCTGCAGCTCTGCCACTCTCTCAGGTGCGGCTTCACAAGGTGGAGCTTGTTTTCAGTGAGTTCTGTCCATTCAGACTGCCACTTCTTCGTTATTGATAATTTTAGTCTCCGTCTGTAATCCTGGTAGGGTAAACGAGTTTCAGTCACCTCGAGCTCTTTTGTCTAGGCTGCGAGGGAATCTGCCTTTTCATTGCCGTCAATTCCTACATGACTCGGTACCCAACAGAAACTCACGTCTAAGTGATTTTTGCTACAGTCCATCAGTTGGTTAAGCACTTGTTGGACAAGCGAATTTTTGGTTTTGTTTCCTGAACACAAGGCTGCTAGCGCGCTGAGAGAGTCAGAGATGACTGACTGTGGTGTCCTTTCAATGCATACTTTGTTTAAAACGAGCTGTATGGCATGCAGTTCGGCAGTGAAGATACTAGCGTCAGGTCGGAGCCGTTGGCATTCTTCGTAATTAGGTCCAATTGCAGCTACTCCCGCATGCCTTTCTCCTTTAACCATATGCTCTGTCAGCGTGCGCTAGTAGGACAGTGGGGGTCACGAAAACAAAGTAAAAAATGTGACAACAAAATTGACAGCCTTACCCAAATGATCAACAGGCAGGCAGATGAGGCCGGGCACTTCGGTTTAGTGGTGGCACCACACATAAGGCACTGCCCATAGTGCCTGCAAAGTCAACTAATGATGATGATGGTTGGGTGTTTATGGCGCAAGGCCAACTGGGGCAAAGAGCGCCAAAACAATAGTCATATATGAGGGGTGAAACCTTAAAAACTAAGTAAAGTCAGCAAAAACAAAAGTGAAATTACAAAACGACAATGAGCATGGCTGGTGTATAGGGCCAGATTTCATGATGCGTGATAGGAAATGAGGTTTAAAAACTTGACGTCTAACAAATACTCAAACACACGTTTCACAGAAACAATGGCATCGTCACCTAGAAAAAACGATGGATGTGGGGGAATATGTTGTCTGTAGAGTTCTCTGAAGTGTTTGTGTCGTGTTGTGTGAAGTGCCTTGCATGTGATTAGTATGTGCACTACGGATAGGGCCTCTCCGCACCTGCTGCACTGGGGTCTAGAAGATCCCGTCAGCAGATACGAGTGCGTCGCATGGGTGTGCCCTATCCGTAGCCTACCCAAGGCGACTTCCGTGTGTCTGTTGTGTGAGTCAGCTGTGTACCGTCCCAAGTGTGGCTTTATTACATGTAGTTTGTTGTCTGTCTGTTCGTCCCAGTGTGTTTGCCATGTTCTGCGCAGGTGTTGTCTTATGTGTGGCTTGAGGTCTGTGTAGGGTACCGTTGTAATGTCCACAGTGTTCCTGAGTGCAGCAGCACCAGCCCTCTCGTCTGCCAACTCGTTCCCAGCGATCCCTGCGTGTCCTGGGACCCAGCAGAGGACCAGCTCATGCTTTTGTGCATACACGGACATGATAGTGCTTGAATACAAGATTAACTATGTGGTTTTGGGGGGCTTGTGCGATGACAGTGCGCGAACAACACTCAAAGAATCTGTATAGATGATGGAATTGGGAATTTGAGTTTCAAGAATGTGTCGTACAATCAGTAAAATTCCATACGCTTCTGCTGAAAAAATTGATGTGTGCACGCTCATGGTTCTGGCTGCATTGAAATTAGGACCATGAGCAGCGCACGACACCATACTGGAGGTTTTAGAAGCGTCACTATAAAATTCTGCACATGTGTATTTAAACTGCAAAGAACAGAAAGTGCTGCAGTATTGCAGCTCGTGGTACACGATTTTTGTCAAGTTTTATAAAAGCAAGGTCGCATGACACAGGACGACACTTGCCAAGGCGGCAAAATGTTTGAAAATGATGACCTGTAGACATCTAGAAACGAAGCACTCAGATCCGAGGCTCGCTCTCTCACTCTAAGTGAAAAGGGCAGAGGAACGGATGGGCGATTTGCAAAGAGCAGAGATGTTGATGTATCGTTAAAGACAGGATAAAAGGATGATTATTCAGTGATGAAATTTTAAAAGCATATAGCAAGTCCATGTACGTTCGTTGGTTCTCAAGGCTCCACTTATCACACTCGACATACAGACTCTCGACAGGGCTAGTGCGAAAAGCACCCGGAGCGCGACGAAGCCCCAAGTGTAGCACTGGGTCAAGCATTTGCAACGCTGTTTTACTCGCCGAGCCATATACCAAACTGCCATAGTCCACACGAGACCCTACCAAAGCAGTATAAAGCCGTAGTAGGAGTTCTTTGTCGGAACCATAAGATTGATGGGAGAGAACCTTAAGTATATTCATTGTTTTCAGACATTTATGTTTAAGTTCCTTGATGTGTGGAATGAATGTGAGTTTCTGGTCAAACACAACACCTAAGAACTTGTGCTCCTTGTTCACAGGAAGCGACACGCCATTAAGAGTAATGTCTGGGTCCATATGGACCCCGCGCTTCCTGGAGAACACAACGCAGAGCTTTTTACAGGATTTAATTTAAAACCCATTCTTGTCTGCCCAGCCGGCAAGTTTCTTGACACCAAGCTGGACTTGACGTTCGCAGATTGACATATTGCATGATTTATAGGATATGTGGAACGTCATCTACATACATGAATAAGAGATTGTAGGTGGCAGTGCCTTACCAAGAGAGTTCATTTTTACTATGAAGAGAGTGCAGCTCAACACGCCACCCTGTGGCACGCCATTTTCTTGCACGTAAACGTTTGAGAGTGCACAACCAACTCTTACTCGAAACGTTCTGTCTGACAAGTAACTAACAAGAGTGTTCAACATGTTACCCGAAACACCGAATGACTTGAGGTCACTAAGGATCCCATAACGCCAAGCGGTGTCGTATGCCTTTTCAAGGTCGAAAAAGACAGTTAAACAATACTGCTTATGCGCGAAGGCATCCTTGATATACGAGTCAAGAGCTACCAGTTGATCGTTCGTCGATCGCCCCACCCTAAAGCCTGCCTGGCAGCTCTCGAGAAGACCGTTGTACTCGAGGAAGTACACGAGCCTGCGATTTACCATCTTCTCGAAGAGCTTGCACAGGCAGCTCGTCAGGGCTATAGGACGGTAGCTTGAGGGGGACGACGGGTCTTTTCCCTCTTTCAGGAAAGCTACAACTATAGCCTCCTTCCAGGAGTTTGGAATGTGCCCCGAAAGCCATATCTTGTTATATAGGTGTAAGAGTGTTAGAAGAGTGTCTGCGTGCAGGTGTTGTATCATTGTGTATGTGATGTTGTCTGGGCCTGGAGCTGATGGTTTACACGTGCTCAAAGCAGCCCTCAGCTCATGCAGTGAAAACTCTGAGCTATACGAAGATGTTGTCCTATTGTTATCTAGTATAGGCTTCTTTTCGGCCGTTTGTTTGTGCTTCATGAAAGTGTTTGTGTAGTGTGCGGAACTGGACACGTGTTGGAAGTGTTGTGCGAGCGTGTCAGCCTGGTCTTCGAGTGTGTCCCCTGTAGTACTGACCAGAGGCAGGCTGTGTGTTTGTTGTCCCTTGAGTTTGCGTATTCGTGTCCATACTTTCCTTGTGTCTGTGTAGGAGTTTATTGATGTTATGAATGTACGCCAACTCTCTCGTTTTGCCTCACGGCGCACACGTTTTCCTAACGCCTTGGCCCGTTTGAACAAGAGGAGGTTTCCCGACGTGGGGTACCGACGAAGGATACCCCATGCCTTGTTCTGGACCTCTCGCGCCCGCCTACAGTCCTCATTCCACCACGGCCTCCGCTGGTTGCGCGGGGCACCAGAGGCGTGGGGAATGGACTTTTCGGCGGCGTCGAGGATGTGCGCCGTGAGGAGTTGGGTAGATTCTTCAACGTGTAGGTGTCCTATGGATGTGTGGTGTAGTTTGGATGTCTCTGTAAATGTATTCCAGTTAGCTCGTGTTTCATTGAACCTATTATGGGAAGATGGACTGCATGGGCCTTTACCTATGTATGTGAGTGAGGTGGGGAAGTGGTCACTGCCATATGGGTCAGTTCCCACTCCCCACTCGAGAAGAGGAAAGAGAACTGCGGAGCCAATAGCCAAGTCAAGATATGAGTATGTGTTGTGTCCTATGTTATGGTATGTAGGCTGTTTATGGTTTCACTAGGAGATCTAATAAAGGAGCAGTTGAAAAGTATTGTGGGGGGGGGGGGGGGGAGCGATCATCAAGCTATGTGTGGCCCCTGCCACAATTCAAGCGTGTCAGTGGAACATTTCCAAAGCACACGAAGCATGTATCACAATTTGCACATATCTGCAAAAAGCACATAGCAGCGAACAGGTAGTAGTACATGTTATAATAGCATTTGAAAAAAGTTCTGGGAAATCGCACCATTCACAACGACAGAAGCGTTTGCGATGGCAACCACACCAAACGCAATGCCAAGACTGTTCGCTCCTTTGCCTGTATTTAGGGGGAAAACGGAGAAAAGGAAAGAAAACCTCGACGAGTGGTTGCATCTATACGAGCCTTATGGAAAGGTCGCTGGCATGTACCGACAAACAAGAAGCAGACAACTTTTTGTTCGCCCTCAAGGACGCCGCCCAGGGATGGTACGTTACTGCTCTCCAGGAGAAAACGCTTGAGACCTCAAAGGACCGGCAAAAGGCCCTCCAGAACACGTCCGTGGGTTACCATGTGCAGGAATGGGCATACATCAGTCTACAGGAGAGGTGACAGCAGCCTGGAGAGACACTGCAGCAGTGTGTCGCCAGCATGCTTTGTCTGCACATGGGTCAATGCGAAGATGCCAGATGAAAAAAGAAACTTCGCTACCTGGTGCGGGGTTTGCAGCCTGAAATGCTGGAGCGGGTTGCCCTCTCAAACAGGTGCACAACCCAGGAGTACCCCGGCCGAAAAAAACCATTGGCCGACCAATTGGTCCAATTGCCACCCAATGGGCCAAATGGAATCCCAATGGGCCAAATGGAAACCCAATGGGGTCCAATTGGACCTATTTGAGCGATCCGAATTGGGCCCTTTGGCTCGATTAGGATGGCCCGTTGGTCCAATTGGACCCATGGGCTCCAACCATAAAGTTAATACTACTGCCTGCTCCAACATGGATGTACCGCGTGGCCGAGGTCGCGGGTTCGATTCCGGCCCGGCGGCCGCTTTTCTGAGGAGAGGCGAAAAGCCAAAAACAAAACGCCCGTTTGTACGAGATTTCGGGCGCACCTTAAAGATCCCCAGGTGGTCCAAAATAATCCGGAGCCCTCCACTACGGCGCGGCCTCATCGCTGCGTTGCGTCGGCGCGTTTAAACCCTACATCAATCAATCAATCATGATGTACCTTTGGGGAGCCATTTGGGATAGTAGTCAATTACGACAACCATTTGCTGAAATTTAATTCTCTCTCTCACACTTAATTCAAACCTTCAGTAATGTTCAAAACTTGCAACCCTTACAAATGTTATTTATGAGACAATTAATTTTGATATTACAATCCGCGATTCAAGATAAAGTTCTAAAAAAAACAACAAGCAAACACTAAGAAAACTTTCCGAAAACGAGTAGCAAAATTGTTTTGAAATAAAACCACTGGATCAATCCAATCGAAATCAATCCATGACGTACAGTGGAGAAGTGGTATTCAACGTGGTGATGGCGGTGTAAGAGTGTGGCGTGTTGGTCGGTTGCACACGCAGTTTTCTCTGACTGTATTGCATTGGAAATGTAAAGTGGTCTGCAAGAGGGTGAGAAGTGGCGACGATGATCTGTCGCACCACCCAAAGCAGGTGTGTTTCAAGATGGCATCTTTACGTGAACGCCGCTAAGCCTCGCACCGAGGAAGAGTGCCTCTGTTTATGTGAGTAACATAGTGGTTGTTTTCCTTGCCATTTTCACTCCTCAAGGCTGGGCGGTATTATTAAGAATAATTTGTCTGCCTAATGTATTTCAGGGCTGTTCATGTTACGATTGACGGGTTCCGACATCGCCCAGGCAACGGAGTTCGCCATGCATGGTACGTTGTTGAAGAGGTGAGCCACGCACTCAACATTTCAGTGCCTTGTGGTTTTAATGCGCGAAACTGCGGTTGAGCATTAATAAACCCATTGTTCGCTTTTGCCCCTCACTTTGTGAAGGTCCAGCAGCCTGCGGCGAGCGGAGCACGGCCATGGACAATGGCCTGTGAAAAATTGCTTAAACGACGAACTGTCTGCATGCCGTGTATAGAAACAGAGCAATAAAGATATTCATCCATTCAAAGAGTTCTATTTGTGATACCGGTAACCAACGCACTGCAGCAGCAGCTCAGATGGAGTGGCTGCAGCAATGGGATAGAACCAACTAAAGTGCACAAGTGGCGGCCAATGGGAAGACCTATTGGCGTTCCAATTCGTCGGCCAATAGGTCGCCCATTTGGCGGCCAATGGAACGCCAAATGGGGCCTAATAATTATTGGCCGACAATTGGATGACCAATTGCCGACCCATTTGGTCCAATTGGTCGGCCATGGTTTTTTCGGCTGGACCGTGATGTTTCCCCCAGCCTCCTCTAGAATCACTGCTGGATTGCACCACGTGGATGCGAAACCCTGATACCCGAGCCTACCCTGCTCCATGCGCAGGTGGAACCAGACCTCCTTCACTTGCGCAAGCACTTCGTGGAGGCTTGGCCACCGCTCAGAGTTAGCTGCAGCGGAGCGGGCCAGCCAAACCTGACAGGAACACTCCATGAGAATTAAGACGAACTGATTTATTGCTGCGCCCGGGGGCGGGTTGAGGAACCGCAGGGTTTCGTAAGGAATTCCAGGATGTCGAATAACTGTACCGTTTTCCGGTGTAGCGCCTGCGGAATTGTGCAGTCCCGGAAGATGTTGCAACGTGGACTCGGACGCCCCGCAGAACAAACAAGGTGCCCTGCGGTACGCCGGAACCAAACCCACAGGGGCCTGCCTTCGAGCGGGAAGATAGGAAGATTCCGCGCGCAAACAGCCACTGAAAAGATATTCTGCTGGGCTCTAAAAAACTGTGCCAAGATGTTCCACTTTATTTCCGACGGCAGCTGTTGCGTATCTGAAGGTGTTTTCTCGGCGTACCTGCGTTCCCTTTCATTTTTGTGTATGTCCAATGGAGCCTCCTGTGCGAGCGCCTAACTTTATATTTCTGTGCGCGTGGCTTTGAATTTTTCATGAAATTATATTTTGCTGCAGTGCACTACGGAAGAACTTTACTGTGGCACCACGGAACAGCCGTAATGATACGGTTATGAACTTAACCCCTGCCGGCGGTTAAATTCGCGCCATTTTTTTTTGCAAGCATTAGTTGCTGCTGAACTAAAAAAAAAATTAGGTTAAAACAAAATAATTAACAAAACCTACTTCACGCCCTATTCTAAAACTATTTAAGGTTAAAAATAATGTTATAGACTAGTAATAAATTCTTAAGCACAATCATTTTTTTAAAATGCGGAGTAGTTGTTTGATCACGTGATACCGCTTTTCTGGGTTATTTGAACAGCTCTTGTCGCGTACGCGTAATGCTCAAGCTGCCAAGCGGTGCTTTGGACCTCGAAACCTCGAAGGATGGACCTCGAACAACTAGAGGCCCTAGAAATACGCCGAGCTGCTCGCCCTGGCGCGCGAGCTGGGCTACACCTGCAAAGGGAACCCGAAGAAGGCCAAAGTGGTGAAGTTCATCCGGCAGTCCGTTGCGATGGGCTTGCCCAACGGCAAAGGTGCGTTTTCGTTCACACAGTGTTGCAATCACTGTTCAATTCGGTACACATTTCGTGTTGTGTAGGACGTGCTTTGAGTACGCGTATTGTCAAGTACGCTCTAAGCTTCCGTAAACATCGCGCAACCCGCGCTGCTGCAGGGACATCTTTGATAGCGGAAAGTCTGCGCAAGTCAAAAGGGTTTTCGTCACTTCAATTCGTCAAGCGTGTTTTTTTAATTCTCTGCACTTGTTGACGTGTAATGCAAGCCTGCGGTGCGTGTCATCGCACCCCCATCGCCTAACCATGCCAGTACCGCCCCCCCATTGCCACTGGTGCCAGTAAAGGGAGCTGAACTTGTGGGCAGTGTATCAAGTAACCTGCTTGCATGCCCGAGCAGTATCTTTTTTGTACACGGCCAACCAAATTTTGAAACCCTGCATTAACGGCCATACGTTTTTAGTTCTGTCCATTCACCTCGCGCAAGCATCGTGTGCTTATTGTTTTACAGAAGTTTACCCTGATTTGGTGGAGGGAGCGCGAGTGTTGATAAGCGCAGCAGGCCTGAAAAATTGAAGCGCGACTATCGACAACGACAAAGGAAGAACAACGGGACAAGTGCTCTTCTTGTTCCTTTGTGTCTGTCTCAAAGTGGCGCTTCTATTTTTCAATCATAATGCACTAACTTGTCCGACAGCTGTTGTTTAGGGAAGATGTAGTCATGTTAGATGCTTATCTTTGTTTCGCCGCAGAAGTTGGCTTTTTAGGGAAGAACATTTTCATGCATCGACCATAATGACTTATCTGGCTTTCTTGTAATGGGCCACAATCAGTGGTGACTTGTAGACTCAAAGCTTGTGCACTTCTCAGTCCATAATTCCCTGCAATTCTTACCAGGAACGAGCCACTCCACACTGAGAGGTGTGGCTGCCAAGTTGGATTACTCCCATGATCTGTGATGGTGTGCCACAGTTACATGTTCTTTATAAGCAGAAATCAGCCCATTCTGTCCGTTTTTTTTTCTCACCTCAGAAAATTACGTGCGCTTTGCATGGCGCCGCCTGATGACCCGAGTCCTCCGGCCACACCTCCATCGGCACCACCCACAGAGTCGACTCCAAGGCCACAGAAGACTCCAAAGCCGGGTCCATCCAAGACACCAGCCACCGCGGCAAAGTCACGGGTGAAGAAGAAAACTCCCAACTTCGCCAAGCTGCATGCTGCGCAGTTCGCAAAGATGAAGTCTATTGTGAACTGTGCGGCCAAACGCACCATCCCTGCCTGACAGCCGCAGCCCAGCCACAGACCCCCAAGCCGGCAGCGTCGCAGGATTTCCGCGGCTGCGGCTTGCCAGAGCAAGACAGAGCCGCTGCGGAATTCGATACGGGCTCGAGTCGGTATGGCGATGCGCGCGACTGTGCGGCAAATTGAGGCCCGCCGAATTCTGAGCGGGTCTAGGTCGAACCGCCGGTTCGACTAGTCATGGCCTGAAGGGGCATCGTATGCGACTGAGGGTTTTTTTTTTCTGACATGGGTCCGGTGACCTGATATTTTATCCGAGACTGCAGCCTTTTTTATAAATCACTTTCTTTTTATGGTGGTGAACTGTTGCCTGTCACTCATGTGCTAATTGTTGGCCCTGTAAATGGAAAGCATGTATAAGGTGTTCCAGACATCTGGGTGTGAATTTGTTCCACTCAGGCAAATGGTTTGTATAAGGAAGATTTTATTCGTGTGCATTGTGGTAATTTCGCATTGCAGATTTTTTCTGCCCATTTGTAACTTGCTCTGTAGTGCATTTGTACATAGTTCATCAGAAGCATACATGTTTACGTGTAATTGACTTGTGTGGTACTTGCAATAAAGCGAAAATAGTATCTTGTCTAAGATGAGACGTTCTTGAATTTAATTCCATATTGTCTGTTTTCAGCCTTTTGAAAGCTAATCATATAAGTAGACTCAGTTGCATCTACAAAATATTTTATTAAAATGTGACACAGAAGAACACAGTGAAATATTTTGATCAGTATCATATGTTACGGTTGGACAAATGTTATTTGAGAAACTCAGCTTTTTCTCCGATGATACAGTACACAGAAAAAACGCGTAATTGCAGGGTAGAACAGACCGTCTCTTAAACCAGCATTTCACAGAAAAAACGCGTGGTGCTTTCATTTCTGGTGCTTTCACGGCAAAATCAGACAGCTATATCCAATGAAAGTACAAGGTGACTGGCAATGAACATATGATAGCCAGGAAAACAAGGTTCCCATTCAAAAAGCTCAAGTGAAAGGGATTTTTTTTTCTGGTTTGGTACTATAGCGCAAATACACGAGAACAAAGACAACTAGAAGACTGACAAGCACTTGTCTTCACGTGTTTCCGCTGTAACGCAATACAAATGTAACCCAACTCTCCCAGATCGCTACGTTGCTGATATTTTTTCCGCCAACAAGTTCAGAAAACAATCGCTTCCTATGGTATAGCTTGCCACAGTGATGCTGACGCGTACCCATAATCCAATAGAAATGTTTATGAACGCGCTAACTAGTTAGTTGTGCAGAAATACTTAGTTAGTCTTGGCCTGTTACGCGAAGATTCTCGGATATTTGGAAACGAAACTACTACTCCTGAGAAGGTTGCTGCAACGTCATTCCCGTAAGTTTCCACTAATCTCGCACAGCCATAGCCTCCACATTCATATATGGCTGCACATTCGAAAGCCCCGATATTCAGAGTACTTAAGTACTGGCCGTGTACCCTACATAAGCACAACGTACACAAACTCGAGACTCGTGAACAATGCAGAGGAAAGTGCCGTTTAGCAAAGATTTTATGGTAAATATTAAGACAGAAAAGAAGGTACTGCCAAAATGATGTGTGTTATTGATAGTGCGGCCTTTCGTGGTTTTTTCATGTCCTGAATTTCTTTGCAAGTGTCCACTTTGGGAGGATTTCATAAACATTCAGTACACAGCAGGCAGAACAAAAGAATGTTGGGGCCAATGCGAAGGACAAGCAAGGTAGGCAAACCGCCTGTCCAGACTTTGTGACGTTGGATTATTATATGCATGATTTATTGCTGGAAAGCTCTTTTGCGAATTGTTTTTTTTTATTTTGTAAGTTATTTTTATTTATTTCAAATATAGTTTCTTCTGCTCTAGTTTGTTCTGTAATCCAGGTAGCTCGTTTCCTGTGCCTGAGTGTTACCTCTAACATAACTTGTTCCATGGGCCGTTGAGCAGACCTGTTTGCTCACTAGTTGTTCCGTAAGGCGCCAAGTTTCAGTTCTGTATGTCCTCACCGACAGTAGGTACTTGTTTGGAGATTTTTTCTTTTGAGCAATATAGGTAGCTTAAAGGGGCACTGACACAAAATTTTGAAGGCAGATAACTTCGGATAGATTGGGAACACACATACATCATCTGCAAAATATCAGCGGCGAATACAGCCTGCATATTTAAAATCGTTTTGAGTGCGAAACGCAACCGAGCAGCCAGCAGAGGACCACGCGCAATTGTAAATAATCCCAACCCGTTTGTGTTTGCCGCTTCCGCACCCGGCGTTTTGCGCCGGCTCGCGCGGCTCGCCGCTCCATCGGAGAGCCGGAGGGCGGAGCTCTGCTCTCGAGAACGAACGACCCGATTTCGGCGGAGGCGCCGTGATTTCTCAGCTAATCGGGCAGCTGGCCGCGACCAAAGTTTACAGGATTTCAGGCACTTTTTCTATTACTGTTTATTACCATTGGGCGAAAACGCGCCGGAGGCACGAAAAGCTCACTGAGCTAGCCGCAGGCGTGGGGCGGCGGCCACGGCCGCGAAGTCCAGGCCGGCGCAGGTGTCGAGTGATAGCTTGTTACCGCTCCGAAATTGTCCCCAAGTCCCGACCATGTGGCTTATGAGAAAGGAGTATGTGCGAGCGGGTTGCATTAAAAATTGTCCTCACCGCTAGAGAGCGGCACTTTATCCGCCGCAGTTGAGCCGAACACATTGGGCGGATTGGCAGACCGGCCGGCTTCCCAGCGCGCGTCTTGCCACCCACCGTCTCGAGCGTCGCGCGTCGTTCTTTAGCCGCGGTGCATTTGCACTCGCAGCGCCTGGCACATCCACGGTCTTTTTAATTAAGCGCCTAGAGATCAGTACGTGGGGGCATTCGCAGAAACTGCCGTCTGCGGATGACAGTGCTACGGCCGCTTGTTGTGATATCTCCGAGGTCATGGCGCTTTGTACACAAAATCCACAAAATCCATCGTTTCGCGGCATCGCTGAAACCGAAACTGCGACTGGCCGCATTGAAAGCCTCTATTAAACAACCGCGCACGCTGAAGCAAATGGGTTTCCACAGGTTATAAGTAGGTCACTACTACTTATCGAACAAAAAAAACAAGATGCAAAATTTTTGTGTCGTGCCCCTTTAATTTTCACTATTTGGGAGTGCTTGCCGAGTGCCCCAACCCCGTCTATTCTGCGCCGGATTTCTCTCTCGTGGTTTAGTTTTTTAGGGGCGAAGCTTTAAGGCGTGGGTCTGTCCATTGACGTTTGTAGCCACCTAGTTTAGTTCGGATTGTTTACGGGGTGGCTACCTCTAGTTTAGTTCGGATTGTTTACTAGATGGCGGTACTTGTATATGATGAAAAGATGCGCTTGGATTGTTTACTAGATGGCGTGGCTACCTCTAGTTTAGTTCTTGGATTGTTTACTAGATGGCGGGGAGCGTTGTAATAAAATACGTTCGCTGTTGGCACGCGCTCGGAGTCGCCCGATGGATAAGGCTGCAGATGTGCGAGCCCGCGAGGCAGAAGCGCTCCGTGAAGCTGCGCGACCAGTCCCTTACCCACTATGACCAGTCCCTTACCCACTGTTCTCCTGAAGTCTTCCAACATGACTGCAACACTTCCGGCGGCCTGCTCACTACCTGCCACTTAGTGGACGTATTACCCGACAACCGGAAACCGATGTCCAACCCACTGCATCAATAGCAGGAGTTTGTGCTGAGCAGCTTAGCTCTGGAGCAACGAGGACCTTTTGCTGACCGGGCCTCGGCATGGGCGCGGGCTCGCGGCCTCCTAGACTTAAATTGCTGTTTGATTCCACTCTTATTCATTTAACTTATCAGACCAATAAACGTTTACTACTACTCATACATGTTTAAACCAATATATTATTATTGCCTCCATTCAGGTGTGCACACTTTTTCAACAGACGGTTCGAAATTCCCTAAGCATACACCGTTTAGATGACCCCACATCGCATCTTCATACATCGACTATTCTTTCATGTGTTGATGGCGCCGCGGCATTGCCAGCCACGACCATAACATCAGCTTCAGTACTTGATAAAAACACCATATCTACTGCACATATTTTACTGCATTAGGGGCGAACAAATTTAAACTTGTGGCAAACGTAGAACAACAGAGGCGTCAACTTCGGCACGCAGCCTTTTTATCCTATTTTGATTTATTCACTCTGTTGCACTGCCTGTTGGGATATCGTAAGTCATTCAGCAATCAAAATTGCATTCTTTCAACCTTCAAGAACGTTTCAAAATTGTTGGCGTAATTTCTTTCTTTCCCGCTGCATTGCGGATATGCGAATATGCTAGTCGAAATACCGCGTACATGTCACACAACAGAGCCAAACTCTTAGAGGGTGAAAATCAGGTCAATCAATGCTCTGGACAATCCCACAGTTTGTAAGGAAGGTCCTATAAACAAACCAACAAACTAAGTTGAAAGACAAATTGGGAAAACATTGCGCTCAGTGGTATTCCAAGGGATGACAGAGCACCACCCAAAGTATAGATAACCTCGGTTCGATAATATTGGCTGAATTAAGGTGGTTGAGGTCCTGAACTTGGAAAGGTGTGTTAAAAAGTGTCCTGAGTGCTGCTAGAAAAATTTGAGCGCGCTTATTTGACACGGAATAATGGAGTAGTAGCAATGACCATTCCCACTTATTAGTGCTTTAATAAGGGCGATTGGCCAGGCGTCTCAGTCGTAGTAACCTAAAGAGTACGAAACGTTGCAAAAAAGATAATCATAATAACAGGACACCTGCGTTTCTCCGTTTGCATGCCATGATACGCACTATGGAGTTTCCGACATGGGCAAAAATAAACGCGCTGCTCTCCACGTGACGCCCCCCTAAACATTTTATCAGCTAATATGCAGCAGCGTTATTTGACCGTGAGGTCCTCAGAGCTGAAAAACACGAGGGCGCTCATAAAATCATACCCGTCCTAAATTCAAACAATGATTTCGCATTGTGACGGCACTTGGGTGTAAAGGGCCAGGGTTTCGAAAGAGCAAGAGTCTTTGTACTTGTTTTTTTAAATTTTAATTAAATATTTAGTTCGACGTTTCCATCAGGGAGCTGGTGGGGCCCCAAATGTCCCTTGATAGGACCGGGGGTAGCGCCACGCGAACTACCCCGCTGGGACGGTGTCGCCACCGCCTAACCATCCAGTGCGCAAACTAGGCTGTGAGTCGCGCCCGCCCGCTGTAGCCACCAGAAATGAACTACAGATAGGAACCTCCGCTAAGGTTCGCTGAACACATAAGGCGAGAACATGGCTTGTGAGCACACCCTCTCCTACGGCAGAAATTGTGCCACACAGTGCCCACGGGTGCACTGTTTTAGTATTTCACAGGCGTGGAATATGCCTTACGTTTTTACGTCTCCCTAAAAAAACCCTTTCCCAAATTATTATACTTTCTATCGTTCAGGGCGTTTTTGCTTTAGTTGAAATCCTGCATTCCTTGTCCTTCACGAATAGTAGTTTAAATGGAAAACGTTTTATCAACCACCGTGCAACTTGCGTCAATGTCACCACAGTGCCGGCTTGTACATTGTAGAGGGTGAGGATTACCAAGTGGACACTATCCCAATCAGGATAATTCAAACAGTAATGTACAAAGCCTCTCCGCACCTGCTGCACAGAGGTTTGGAGAATGCCTATCAGACGCCGTGAGTCCAAGGTGCGAGTGCGTTGCATGAGGAATGCCCTATCCGTAATCTGATGATGTTGGGTTTTATTGGCGCAAGGCCGACTATGGGCAAAGAGCGCCAAAGAAGAAGTTACTGAATTCTGATGAGACCGTACATACTAAAATATCCGACTAAAAGTAAAGGTGATGCAAAACAAAGACAATGGAGATGGCTGGTGTATAGGGCCAGGGTGATTACACATGATATGACAAGAGCTGCAGAAAGTTTACCTCAGCTAAAAACTTAAAACACGCTGACTAGAAAACATGGGTTCGTCGGCTAAAAAGTATGATGGGTGCAAAGGAATGTGTCGTCTGTATAATTCAGGGAATGGTTTGTGTCGTGTTGTGTCAAGTGCCTTGCATGTGATTAGTATGTGGACTACGGATAGGCCCTTTCCACCACCTGCTACACGTGGGTCCCGAAGTTCCAGTGAGCAGGTGGGAGTGCTGTCGCATGTGTGTGACCTATCCGCAGCCTAGCCAGGGCAACTTCAGTGTATCTGTTGTGTGAGTCAGTTATTAGCGTCCCAGTTGAGGTTTTGTTACGTGTAGTTTGTTGTCTGTTTGTTGACTCCAGTGTAGTTGCCATGTGTTACGAAGCTGTCGTCTGATGTTGTGTCTTTAGGTCGGTGTAAGGTACTGTTGTTATGTCAACTGTGGTCATGAGAGCAGCAGCACTAGCCATTTGATCAGGCGGTCTCATTGCCAGGGATCCACACAGTGACCTGGTACCCAGCATATGGTATTTCTAAATCTGAAGCATATGCAGTCATTATGACCTTTAAAAGAACATTGATTACATAGTTTTTTGACGACCTTCCTGATGACAATGCCTGCACAACCTTAGAGAATCTGTGTAGACGATGGACTTTGGAATCTTATGTTCGAGGATGTGGTTTGAAACGAGTAATATGCCATAGGCTTCTGCCGTGTAAATACTGGTATGAAAATTCATTGTCTTAGTTACGGTAAAATTTGGTCCGTGTGCTGCACAAGATACAGTAAAACCAGTTTCGACGCGTCGCTATAGAATTCTGCGCGCCTGTACTTGTCCTGCAGGAACAGGAAGTGCTGCAGAATTGCACTCCTTGGTACCCCTATTTTTTCTACTAATGTGAATGATAGGTCGCATGATATAGGATGTAGATGCCATGGTGGAATTAAATTATGGATGGGTGTCTTGTGCGTATCTGAAAGAGGGACCGTGAGTGCAGAAGCCTCCTCCCTAACTCTGAGAGAGAAAGGTAAGGAAATAGATGGCCTATTTAAAAAGAGTTGCAAGTTTGATGTATTGTTCATGATGGATTAAAAGGATGGTTGGTAAGGGACACAATCTTAGATGCATACAGCAGGTCAACATACTCCCGCTGATGCCCTAGACACCACTTGTCGCACTCGACATAAAGGCTTTCGACAGGGCTAGTGCGGAAAGCGCCGCATGAGAGGCGAAGGCCAAGATGCAGCACTGGGTCGAGCATTCTCAGTGCGGTCTTTGTCGCCGACCCATACACGACACTGCCGTAGTCGAGCCGGGACCCCACCAACGCTGTGTACAGGCGCAGCAGGAGTTGTTTGTCGGCCCCATAAGATTGATGTGAGAGACCTTAAGAATATTCATTGCCTTTAGGCATTTACATTTGAGCTGTTTGACATGAGGAATGAATGTAAGTTTTTCATCGAATAAAATGCCTAAAAACTTGTGCTCCTTGTTCACAGGAATTGGCACATTCGCAAGAGTGATGTCTGGGTCCGGGTGGACCCCACGCTTCCTGGAGAATACAACACAAGAGCTCTTTCCGGGATTAATTTTAAAACCATTTTTGTCTGCCCAGCCGGCAAGCTTCTTGACGCCGAGCTGGACTTGACGTTCGCAGATGGACATATTACATGATTTAAAAGATATCTGCACGTCATCTACATACATGGAGTAAGAAATTGTAGGCGGCAGTGCCTTCCCAAGGGAGTTCATTTTTACTATGAAGAGAGTGCAGCTTAGAACTCCGCCTTGCGGCACGCCATTTTCTTGCACGTGTACCTTTGACAGTGCAGAACCAACTCTGACGCGAAAGGTTCTCTCCGACAAATAGCTAGCAAGGGTGTTAAACATATTACCAGAAACACCGAATGACTTCAGGTCAGTAAGGATCCCATAACGCCAAGCGGTGTCATAGGCCTTTTCTAGGTCGAAAAACACAGTTAAACAGAACTGTTTATGCACGAAGGCATCCTTAATATACGACTCTAGTGCCACAAGTTGATCATTCGTGATCGCCCCGCCCTGAAGCCTGCCTGGCAGCTCTCGAGAAGGCCGTTATACTCCAAAAAGTACACGAGCCTCCGGTTTATCATCTTCTCGAGAAGCTTGCACAGGCAGCTGGTCAGGGGCAATGGGTCGATAGCTAGCGGGAGAAGAAGGGTCCTTCCCTTCTTTCAAGAATGCTACAACTATGGCATCCCTCCAAGACTTTGGAATGTGCCCCGAAAGCCATATCTTGTTGAAAAGGTGAAGAAGTGTTACAAGAGTGTCTGTGTGTAGGTTCTGTATCATTGTATATGTAATGTTGTCTGGGCCTGGAGCTGAGGGTTTACACGTGCTCAGAGCAGCCCTCAGCTCATGTAGTGAAAACAGGGAGTTGTACGAAGTCTGTGATTTGTTGTTGTCGTGTAGGGACTTCTTTTCACAAGAGGCTTTATGTTTCAGGAAAGTGTTCGTGTAGTGTGCTGAACTGGACACGTGTTGGAAGTGTTGTGCGAGTGTGTCAGCCTGGTCTTCCAGAGTGTCCCCTGTTGTACTGACCAGGGGCAGGCTGTGTGTCTGTTGTCCTTTGAGTTTGCGTATACGTGTCCATACTTTCCGTGTGTCTGTGTAGGAGTTTATTGATGTTATGAATGTACGCCAACTCTCTCGTTTTGCCTCACGGCGCAAACGTTTTCCTAATGCCTTGGCCCGTTTGAACAAGAGGAGGTTTCCCGACGTGGGGGTACCGACGAAGGATACCCCACGCCTTGTTCTGGGCCTCTCGCGCCCGCCTACAGTCCTCATTCCACCACGGCCTCCGCTGGTTGCGCGGGGCACCAGAGACGTGGGGAATGGACTTTCGGCGGCGTCGAGGATGTGCGCCGTGAGGAGTTGGGTAGCTTCTTCAACGTGTAGGTGTCCTATGGATGTGTGGTGTAGTTTGGATGTCTCTGTAAATGTATTCCAGTTAGCTCGTGCTTCATTGAACCTATTATGGGAAGAGGAACTGCTTGGGCCTTTACCTATATATGTAAGTGAGGTGGGGAAGTGGTCACTGCCATATGGGTCAGTTCCCACACCCCACTCGAGAAGAGGAAAGAGAACTGCGGAGCCAATCGCCAAGTCAAGACATGAGTATGTGTTGTGTCCTATGTTATGGTATGTAGGCTGTTTACTGTTGAAAAGGCATGCTCCTGAAGATGTAAGGAATTTCTCTATGAGGCGACCTCGGGCATCCGTGCGAGAAGAGCCCCAAAGAGTGTTGTGAGCATTAAGGTCGCCTGTCAGGATGTATGGTTCGGGCAGCTGGTCAACCAGCGCCTCGAAGTCAGAGCTTAAAAGTGAAACATCAGGAGGAATGTATATGGAGCATACCTGTTATCAACCTATTAAATATTAATCGTTCGAATTGCCACAGCCTCCAGGATAGTGTTCAAGGTGACAGGGTGGCATGCTAAGGATTTGCGGGCGATTATGGCCACACCGCCAGAAGAGTGTGTGCAGCCAACCCTGTCCTTTCTGTATACCAGGTAACTATTCAAGAAATTTGTGTTCTTGGAATTCAGGTGTGTTTCCTGAACACACATTACACTTGGCTGATTAGCATGCAGAATCTCATAGACGTCGTCAAGATTATTTAGAAGGCCTCTGCAGTTCCATTGAACGATATTTTCTCTTCCCATTATTATGTATTAGAGCTACTGGAGTGTGACTATTTATGTAGGGTCTTTCGGGGCTTGGACTCTTGGACGGGGTTTCTTTACCTCCTCTGGAGGTTTAGATGGAGGGACCCGTTTCCTTCCGCTGCGAAGCAGACAGGAAGGGTCCTACATCCAAGTCATCATCTGATTTGGAAGGGGTACCCGGCGTACCGGACCCCCCGGACCTGGCACCCTTTGCGGTGCCCTTCGTTTTGGCCGCGACCGCCGAGGGCGTCAGGAGCGCCCCGGGTGGCACAGGCGGTGCGGCGGAGGTGGGAACTGCTGCGGTTTCCTCCAGCTCCATCTCCTCCGGGCCCTCGCATGTGCTTCGGGCCGGTGGAGAGGAGGAAACAGAGGGTGCAGCAGCATCCCCAACGGACGTGGATGCCACCACAGCCGCTGCTGACTTAGCAGGCGGTGCGGTGGCGGGTTGGGCCGCCAGAGGCAACCCAGGGGGGGGGCGAGGGCGGGACCAAGTCCGACTCGCGGTACTGGGTCCCCGCCGAAACCAGACGCCGCTCCGCCCCCCGGCGAGCTGCGTCGGCGTACCTGCCCAGAGGGAAGGAGGCGAACCTCTTCCGTGCCTCTGGGAAGGTGATGTTTTCGTTGACTTTCAAGGCAATGATTTGTTTCTCTTGTTTGAACTTTTCACAGCTCCTAGAATAGGCAGCGTGTGGTCCCTGGCAGTTGGCACAGGTGAAGTTCTCGGATTTACAATTGTCAGTTTGATGATCATGGGCTGCACATTTTGCGCACGTCAATTTACCACGACAAGACGTTGTGCCGTGCCCAAACCGCTGACACTTGAAACAGCGGCGTGGGTTTGGCACGTAGGGTCGGATTGGACATCTCAAGAAACCTGCATTGACCGACTCAGGAAGGCTAGAGCGGTCAAGTGTCAAGATTATGTGCTTAGTTGGAATTATTTCATCATTTCGGCGTATGGTGATTCGCCTCACTGCTGTCACGCCCTGATCTCGGAGGCCCTCGAGCAGATCTGCTTCAGTCTCATTCATTAGATCCCGATCAGAGATCACGCCCTGGCAGCTATTGAGGCTGCGATGGGGCGTGATCTTGATGTCAACATCTACCATGCGCGTTTGCTTGAGAAGGTTAGAGGATTGCTGTTTGTTTTCAACTTCTATCAGAACTTCTCCCGTTGTGAGTTTCTTAGCCTTGTAGGACTTTCCGACAAGGCTTTCAAGAAACTTAGAGATTAGAAACACAGACTGGGAAGTGATTGGTTTTGCCTTGTCAACAGATTCCATGATCAGAAAGCGCGAAAAATTATCGGGCTTTGGGGAAGAGATCGATTGCAAAGGAGGAAAAGAAACTTCGGTGCGGCCCCTTTTCGGGGGCCGATCACGTCTGGGGGGGGTTTTGAAGATGCCATATGATACATTGGAAGCAGGGAGACGGGGGTACTTTCTCCTTTGACCTTACCCTGGTAGTCAAAGAGGTCCCGGAGCTCCCTGCCTGGTAGACAGGCAGGGAGCCCATCGGCCGGAGCTTGACCAAGGCTCCGACGGCCACCGTTCGTGGGTTTTAACCCTCCACCTAAACACATTGCCACGGTTGGATCAGCGTATGTTTGGGGGCGGGGTCGCGTCCGCGGTATCGCCAGTACCGTCACCAAGATTGCTCAAGGTGCCCCGTGCGGGGCCTATATCCGTAAGCTAGCCAAGGCGACTTCAGTGTATTATTACGTGTGTCGGTGGTGTATGGTTCCCAAGTGTGGTTTTATTACGTGGAGTTTGTCTGTTTGTTGGAACTCCAGTGCGTTTGCCATTTTTGCGAAGGTGTTGTCTGATGTGTGGTTTCACGTCGAGGTAGGTAATGTGGTTATGTCTACTGTATTCGAGAGTGTAGCAGCAGCAGCCATTCGGTCCGCTGCTTCGTTCCCGGCTATACCACTGTGGCCAGGGACCCAGCAAAGAACCAGTTCAAACTTGCGTACATACACCGAATAATACCCTGGACTATTAGATTTACAACGTGATTTTCTGAAGACTTGTGTAGACGACAACGCCCGCACGACACTGAGGGAGTCTGTATATATAATGGATTGTGGGATGTGACTTTGAGTATTGATTGACAACAAGAAGTACACCGTAAGCCTCTGCCGTAAATATACTAGTATGACTATTGAGAGTTTTGGTGACACTTAAGGCCGGGCCCATGCGCCGCGCAGGACACAGAGGTGGAAGTCTTAGAGGCATCCGTATAAATTCAGAGCACTCATACTCTGCTGCAAATACAAGAAATGCTGCGAATTGCACATGTGGGAGCTCGGTTTTATCTACATGTGTGAATGATGTGTCGCATGAGACAGGGCGGAGATGCCATGGTGCTATGAAATCTGGTACAGAACTTTGGATGGTATCTAAAAGGAGACAACAAGCTCTGACGCTTCCTCTTAACTCTGTAAGAGAAGGGCGCAGAGAAAGATGGTCGGTTTAAAAGGAGTTCAGTCATGGAGGTATCATGAAAAACTGATTTAAAAGGATGAGGTGAAGAATGATGAAGGAAATTTTTAAACGCATAAAGAAGGGTCTGTGTATGCTCCGCAGACGTTGTAGGTTCCATTTGTGCACTCTACATACAGGCTTCGACTGGACTAGTCCGAAAAGGCACCACAGGACAAGCGGAGCCCTAGTGAAGCACAGGGTCCAGCATTTGAGGGATGTTTTAGTGGCTGACCCATCGAAACGCTGCCATAGGCCAAATCGTGAGCTATCAGCTGGTAAAACACTAACAGAAGCTTTGTTGTCACACCCCAAAAACATGTCGAGAAACCTTCAGGATATTCATTGTTTTAAGCATTTATGTTTTAGTTGTTTACGTGTGGGATAAATGTTAGCTTTTCGGCAAAGATTATACCTAAAAATGTGTTCCTTTTTGACAGGAACGGACACCTGAGTTGAATGATTGAGATGATGATGATGGTTTAAGTTTAATGGCGCAAGGCCGACATGGGCAAAGAGCGCCAAATACAAAGTTATTAGATAAGGAGGAAATCGGATAAAGTCAGTTAAAACTATGAGCACGTCTGGTGTAAAGGGCCAGGGTGAAGAACGTGAGTGGTTAAAAAATAAATACGGTGGCTGGTGTATAGGACCAGGGGTAAAACTATGGGTGATAAGAGATGAGTTGTAAGAAATGAACTTCAGATAGGAACCTTAAGGTTCGCTGAACAGAGAACATGGCTTCATCTCCTAAGAAGTATGACGGGTGTGGTGGAATATGTCGTGTGTGTAGTTGTGGGAAGTGTTTTCGTCGTGTAATGTCGAGTGCCTTACATTGTATGAGGATGTGGATCACGGATAGGGCCTCTCCGCACCTGCTGCACAGAGGTCTTGGAGACCCCGTGAGAAGGTGCGAGTGCGTTGCATGAGTGTGCCCTATCCGTAATCTAGCCAAGGCGACTTCAGTGTATCTATTACGTGTGTCGGTGGTGTATGGTCCCAAGTGTGGTTTTATTACGTGTAACTTGTTGTCTCTTGTTCACTCCAGTGTGTTTGCCATGTTTTGCGAAGTTGTTGTCTGATGTGTGGTTTCACGTCGGTGTAGGGTAATGTGGTTATGTCTACTGTATTCGAGAGTGTAGCAGCAGCAGCCATTCGGTCCGCTGCTTCGTTCCCGGCTATACCACTGTGGCCAGGGACCCAGCAAAGAACCAGTTCAAATTTGCGTACATACACCGACATAATACCCTTGACTATTAGATTTACAACGTGATTTTTGAAGACTTGTTGACGACAACGCCCGCACGACACTGAGGGAGTCTGTATATATAATGGATTGTGGGATGTGACCTTGAAGGATATGATTAACAACAAGAAGTACACCATAAGCCTCTGCCGTAAAGATACTGGTATTACTGTTAAGAGTTCTAGTGACATTAAGGCCGGGCCCATGCGCCGCGCAGGACACAGAGGTGGCAGGTTTTAGAGGCGTCCGTATAAAATTCAGAAAATTGATACTTCTGCTGCAAATACAAGAAGTGCTGCAGAATTGCACATGTGGGAGCTCGGTTTTTATCTACATGTGTGAAGGATGTGTCGCATGATACAGGGCGGAGATGCCATGGTGCTATAAAATCTGTTTGAGAACTTTGTATGGTGTCTAAAAAGGAGACAGAAAGCTCTGACGCTTCCTCTCTAACTCTGTAAGAGAAGGGCGCAGAGAACGATGGTCGGTTTAGGAGTAGTGCAGTCTGAGACGTATCATAAAAAGCCGATTTAAAAGGATGGTGTGGCATAGATGAAATTTTAAAAGCAAAAAGAAGATCTGTGTATGCTCGCTGACGTTGTAGGTTCCACTTATTACACTCCACATAGAGGCTTTCGACCGGGCTAGTCCGGAAGGCGCCACATGCCAACCGGCAGCCCCAGATGAAGCACTGGTCCAGCATTTTCAGGGATGTCTTACTTGCTGACCCATAAACAACGCTTCCATAGTCTAATCGTGAACCTATCAGGCTGGTAAAAAGCACGTAAAAGAAGTTGTTTGTCAGCCCCATATGAAGAGTGGGAGAGAACCTTGAGTATATTCATGGCCTTTAAGCATTTATGTTTAAGTTGTTTTATGTGTGGAATGAACGAGAGCTTTTCGTCAAGGACTACACCTAAAAACTTGTGTTCATTTCTGACTGGAATTGAGACACCATTGAGTTTGATGTCTGGATCCGGCCGAATGCCGCGCCTTTTCGAAAACAAAACACAGTACACTTCACTGGGATTAAATTTAAAACCGTTGCTATCTGCCCAGCCAGCTAGCTTGTTAACACCAAGCTGGACTTGGCGCTCGCAGATAGACAGTTACAAGACTTAAAGGATAATTGCACGTCGTCTACATAGATTGAGCAGGAAATGGTTGGTGGCAGAGCCTTCCGAAGAGAGTTCACTTTTACAATAAACAACGTGCAACTCAAAACTCCACCTTGCGGAACACCGTTTTCCTGCACATGAACTCTAGAGAGTGCAGTTCCAACTCGCACGCGAAACGTTCTTTCAGAGAGGTAACTGGCAAGCGTGTTCCACATGTTACCCGACATACCAAAGGACTTCAAATCGCTGAGGATGCCGTACCGCCAAGCAGTGTCGTACGCCTTTTCAAGATCAAAGAATACTGTCATACAGTACTGCTTATGGAGGTAAGCATCTTTATATATGACTCTAACGCAACGAGTTGATCGTTCGTAGATCGCCCCGCCCTAAAGCCTGCCTGACAGCTCTCGAGAAGACCGTTGTACTCTAAGAAGTACACGAGTCTCCTGTTTATCATCTTCTCGAAGAGCTTACACAGGCAGCTTTGTCAGGGCAATGGGGCGATAACTGGCGGGAGAGGAAGGGTCCTTCCCTTCCTTTAAGGAAAGCCACTACTATGGCCTCCCTCCAAGAGCGTGGGAAGTGCCCCGAAGAATATTTATTGTAGAGGTGAAGAGTGTTTCAAGAGTGTCTGCATGTAAGTGTTGTATCATTGTGTATGAAATCCTGTCTGCACCTGGAGCTGAAGGTTTACAAGTACCGAGTGCGACCTTCAGCTCATGAAGTGAAAAGGGGGTGTTATAGGATGAGTTCGACTTATTAGTGTCTCGCAAGGACTTCTTCTCACATGATGCTTTGTGTTTAATGAAAGTGTTGGTGTAGTGTGCTGAACTGGACACGTGTTCGAAGTGTTGTGCAAGTGTGTTAGCCTGGTCTTCCAGTGTGTCCCCTGTTGTACTAACCAGGGGCAGGCTGTGTGTCTGTTGTCCTTTTAGTTTTCGTATTCGTGTCCAGACTTTTGCGTGTCAGTGTATGAGTTGATGGAAGTGAGGAAGGTGCGCCAACTCTCCCTTTTCGCCTCACGACGCACTCGCTTCCCAAAGCCTTTGCCCGTTTAAAAGAAATGAGGTTATGTGACGTGGGGAACCGGCGAAGGACACCCCACGCCTTGTTCTGGGCCTCTCGCGCCCGCCTGCAGTCCTCGTTCCACCAGGGCCCTCCTTGGGGTGCGGGACCCACTGGAGGCCTGGGGAATGGACTTTTCGGCAGCGTCGAGGATGTGCGCCGTGACGAGTTGGGCGGCTTCCTCCACGTGTAGGTGTTTTATGGATGTGTGGTGTAGTTGAGATGTTGTGTGAATGTGCTCCAGTTTGCTTTTGATTCATTAAACCTTTATGGGAAGATGGACTGCTCGGGCCTATACCTATATACGTAATGAAGTGGGGAAGTGGTCACTACCATATGGGTCCGTGCCCACACCCCACTCAAGACATGGAAAGAGAACTGCGGAACCAATAGCCAAGTCAAGATGCGAGTATGTATTGTGTCCTAAGTTATGGTATGTAGGCTGTTTTTTGTTGAAAAGGCATGCTCCTGAGATGTAAGAACTTCCTCTATCAGGCGACCTCGGGCATCCGTTCTAGAGGAGCCCCAAAGAGAGTTGTGTGCATTAAGGTCGCCTGTTATGATGTATGGCTCGGGCAGTCTGGTCGACCAGCGCCTCGAAGTCAGAGCTCAAGAAGTGCATAATCAGGACGAATGTAAATGGAGCATACCGTTATCAACCTATTAAAAATTATTGTGCGTATTGCTACAGCCTCAAGGACGGTGTTGAGAGCGGACAGGGTGGCATGCTAGGGATTTCCGGGCTATTATGGCTACACCGCCCGAAGAGTGTGTGCAGCCATCCTGTCCTTTCTGAAGACCATGTACCTATTTAAGAAATTTGTGTGCTTAGGAATTCAAATGCGTCTCCTGAAGACACATCACACTTGGCTGATTAGCATGCAGTATTTCGTATACATCGTCAAGATTTTTAAAAAGGCCTCTACAGTTCCATTGAATTATGTTTTCTCTTCCCATTATTTTAGTGTGTGAGCTACTGGAGTGTGTGTGTTTGTTTATGTGTCGTCTTTCGGGGCTGTGACTCTCGCCTTTTTGGCTTGTCGGGAGGCTTTGGGCGTCGGGACGCGTTCCTTGCGCTGCGTTGCAGGCAGGAACGGCCCGACATCCATCTCGTCGTCGGATGTCCGAGGGGTGCCCGACGGACCGGGCCCCCCGGAACTTGGCCCCCCTTCGGGAGCCCTTCGTTTGAGCCGCCACTGCCGAGGGCGTCCGGGCCCCAGAGGTGGCACAGGCGGTGCGGTGGCGGTGGGAGCCGGTGCGGGGCCCGTGGTGTCCATCACCTCGGTACCCTCCAACGCACTGGAGGACGGGGAGACAGAGGCGGGAGCGCACCGGTCCCGACAGGAAGTGGTTTGCGCCCCACAACCGCTGCTGCCTCAGCAAGCGGCGTGGTGCCGGGTTGGGCTGCGTGAGGCAACCCAGCGGGGGGGGGGGCGGGACCAGGTCAGACTCGCTGAACTGGGTCCCTGTGGACACCAGACGCCGCTCCGCCCCCCGGCGAGCCTGCGTCGGCGTACCTCCCAGAGGGAAAGAGGCGAACCTCTTTCTCGCCTCTGGGAAGGTGATGTTCTCAGTGACCTTAATGTTTATGATCTTTTTTTATTTGAATTTTTCGCACTTGCGGGAGTATGCCGCATGCGGCCCCCCGCAGTTTACACAAGTGAGGGTTTCGGATGAGCAGTTCTCGCTCGGATGATCGTGCGCCGCGCATTTTGCACACGTCGTTCGGCCACGGCAAGAGTTTGTACCATGCCCGAACCGCTGGCACTTAAAACAGCGCCGCGGGTTCGGGATGTACGGACGGATGGAGCAACGGATAAAACCTGCATATATATGTTGTGGAAGAACTGCGCGGTCAAAGTCAAGATAATGTGCTTGGTGGGAATCTCCTTGTCGTCTCTGCGGATGGTGATGCGTCTCACGGCAGTGACGCCTGATCCTTCAAGCCGGCAAGGAGATCCGCATCGGTTTCGTTCAGGAGGTCTGTCTCGGATATCACACCCTGCGAGCTGTTGAGGCTCGATGGGTGTGACCCTGATGTCTAGATCAGCCAGTCTAGTCTGAGCTAGAAGCTTTGCAGACTGCTGCTTGTCATTTATTTCGATTAGGAGTTCACCAGACCTTTGTTTTTTGCACTTATACGATTTTCCTACTATGGCTTCAAGATATACTTGGCGATCAAGAAGACTGACTGAGATGCAAGAGGGTGGGTTGGATTGAGGGATTCCAGACAAGAAATCGAGAAAAATGGTCCGGTCAGGAAAGGTTAAAGATGGCAATGGAGGAAAGGATACTTCGGTGCGGCCCCTTTCAGGGGACCGATCACGGTGGGGGGGGTTTAGACAATGCCATAAAGCATAGTATAAAGCAGGGGACGAGGAAGGGGGGTACTTCTTCTTTGACCTTACCCCGGTAGCCAAAGAGGTCCCGGGAGCCCTGCCTGGTGAACAACACGAGGGAGCCCATCCGCCGGAGCTTGACCTGGGCTCCGACGGCCACCGTTCGTGGTTTCTAACCCTCACCTAAAAACATCGCCACGGTTGGATCCAGCTTATGTTTGGGGGGCTCGGGGTCCGCGGTGTCGCCAGGTACCGTCACCAAAATTCTCAAGGTGCCCCGTGCGGGGGGAGTTGAATGGCTGGATCCGGCCGGATGCGACGGCTCTTGGAAAACAAGACACAAGGGCACTCCCTGGAGTAAATTAAAACCGTTGTGTCTGCCCAACTCAGATAGCTTGTTAACACCAAGCGACTTGGCCGCTCGCAGACCGACAGGTTGCAAGACTTAAAGGATAATTGTACGTCGTCTACATAAATTGAGCAGGAAATCGACGGTGGCAATGCCTTCCT
>JABSTR010002314.1:0-52013 GCA_013339765.2 Haemaphysalis longicornis
CGAACTCGCAACTCGATTTTTATTGAAAAAACCGCATGCATATATGTACACTCGGCGTAATCACACACGTGTACAAAAAACTAACAGGCATTCGGTGAAGGCACACATCAACAAAAATCAAGAAAGTTATCAGGGAATGCACTCTATGTATATATGCATGCCGGTTTTTCAATAAAAATCCAGATGCGAGTTCACGCCGTCCCGTCATTTCACCATCCGCGTCTTTCGCTGCGCTAAACCTTATTTTTGCAGTATAAACCAACTCACCCAACAACACGTCTCACTATGAGAGTTCGCCATAATTTGTGTCGGTAGGCTAAACTTTTTTTCCGGGACTCTAACTTCAGATACGTTTTCCCCTAAGCACAAAGCCCTACTTTCGTCAAAATTAAAGATGTCGACTGGAAACGCCTGTCTTATCTCTAGTGAAAACACCTGCTTGCCACAGTTCGACCTGTGTTTTTTGTGTTTGCTTTTATCTCGCCTCCCTTCGACATCACTTTTAACGCGGTGTTTTTTTTTAATTAGTTAGCTCTCTTAAAAACTAATTCAATGTGCATTCTTAATTAATTAAAAGGAGTCGTGTCCCTCTAGCGCTGCTTAATTGCTTTCGTGCAGATGGAGCGCCTACACTCTCGCCCTTGCAGTACGCATGAACTAGGATTCTTCCCTCGCCTGATAAGAGCGCATAGATGCCACAGCCTCACTTCACGTGGTTTACATTGAACCGGAGAACGTCTCCAGCCGAGTAAGAATGCGTGGAGGCCGTCACGAGGAGCCTTTCCCAAGGAGAATCGGAACGCTCTTTCTCGTCTCTGTATGTGTTGGATGCACGCAGTAACGTGAGGCCACCGCGGGTTGTTGCGACCATGCGTATGAACATCCATAAACATCCGATGGCGCGAAAGCTACTTCGCGTCGCACCGGATGCCCGATTGTGTGACGCCTTGTCTCGTGAGCGATATGTCGAGGTATTGTTGCAGAGTACCTTTTATACCATGGCTGAGCGCGGTCTTCGAACCCAACGACGCCACGTGATCTCGACCATACAAACTAACACATGATGCCGAAGTTGAGAGGAACGAACACATCAGCCGAACACGTGAGGCCGCTGCAATAACCCGTCCGTCACAAGCGCATAGATTCGTGCTCGCCCGGAATTTGTTCCATTGCGCGTACAGTGATGGGCAAACAAAAACCAAAAAAGAAAATAGGAACCAGCACACGCGAAAACGAAGAATACGGCTCAGGGAGACCAGGAAACGACGTAGTCGCGGTATATTTGCAAAGCCTCATTTAAAAGCTTTTTAACCGTAAGGGAGCCATGCGATAGCTTGACTTGGATTGGAAGAAATTGCGCTATTTTTGTGTTCCGGCTCATATTTTCGCCTCTGCACTTAATTTGTCCATGACTGTACATATTGAACATAGCCGAAGCCGTTGGTGCTGTCAAAGCTGCGTGCCTTGTTCTCATCGGTACACTGCCGAAGCCGAACCTAATGCTTCAAAAATTAGCAACACAGCGCGAAAAAAGGACGAAAGACGAGACGAAGACGACAAACGCTGACTTCCAACTTTTAATGAAAAGAAACGCGCACATTTATACATTCTATCACAAGGGTGTCAGATACCGCAGCTGCAATACAGCCACGTGCACAAAGCAGATCAAATTGACTACATCGAAACAAGTGACAAGGACAATACGACTACACAATCATCTAAAGTAAGGTTCAGAATTCGGTGCCCAAGTAGTCTCAACAGCAGAATGGACGGGGCCACTGTGCACTTATCTCTCACTTATTATGACCGCTGCCTCAATAATCTCTCGGTAAGTAATGGCCATGACGGCTGACAACAACACTCATCAAACAGTGGCGTGCAACCTCCTTTCACACAACGACAATGCCGGCTAAGATTACTAAACGCGCCTAATTTTTTCGCGCTCTGTTGCTAATGGATACCAACTAGCCGGAACCCTCACGGTTTAGCTTCAAAATAGTCACGGAATCATAATAGGTGGCACCCGCCGCGGTGGCTCAGTGGCTATGGCGTTGTGCTGCTGAGCCAAGACGCGGGGTCGATTCCCGGCGCGGTGGCCGCTTTTCTGATGGAGGCGAAAAGCAAAAAGCCCGTGTGTTCGAGATTTCGGCGCACGTAAAGATCCCCAGGGGGTCAAAATTAATCCGGAGCCCTCCACTTCGGCGTGCCTCACCACCTGTGTAGCGTCGGCGCGTTAAATCTCATAATCAATCATCATAATGGGCGTCGTCATTTCCTATTCTCATGCTTTAAGCGAATTTTAAACGAGGCAATCTTTGACACATTTTAATTACTGGGGACAGTATAAGTATACATTTAGCAGGCCAATTTGTCCAGGAACTCTATCCAGGAATATACGCTTGCGGCGTGCTCTATGTTTACACGCATGAAAACATGGCGCACACCGTGTGTGATTACGCCGAATATATATGCATGCCGGTTTTTTTATTAAAATCCAGGTGCGAGTTTGCGCCCGTCCTGTCCTTTCACCGTCCATGCCTTTCGATGCGCTAAATCTTATTTCTGTCATATATAATACATTACAAACAAGGCGTCGAAATTGTAAAGTTTTCTAAAACGGAGTTTATTTTTATCCAATTCTGATACCGGGCTTTCTGCTTATACTACCTTCATTAGGTCTTCACTAGAGTTCAGATGTTATTGTATCCAGGCATTGTTCAGGCGAGCCATAGCTTTGGCTGATCTAACTATGGGACTTTATCAAACCGACCCCCCTGCGAAAACCACCCTTTTCCTAAAACTGCACAGCGTAACCTGACCTTCAACAGGGAAAAACACCCAGTCTTTAAAAATAATGCACGATAGTACAGCCACCCATTGGGCTATCCATGCGACCTATCCACGCAGCATTATCCGACCTCACGGTGGCAAGCAACTGATATTAAAAATTAAAAACCGAAACCAAGTTAAAGCGGCCAGCCGCTCACTTGATTGATTGATTGATTGATTGATTGATTGATTGATTGATTATTAATAATGAATTAGAATTATTAATTATTTGATAATTTAATTTAATTTATTGATTGATCGATTGATTGAATAATTAATTAATTAATAATTAATTAGTTAATTAATGATCACGCAATTCATCAATCAATTATTTATTGATTAATTGGTCGATTGATTGATTGATTGATTGATTGATTGATTGATTGATTGATTGATTGATTGATTGATTGATTGATTGATTGATTGATTGATTTAAAAAAGGAGGCTCGCACCCTAAGAGGGCGTAGGGGTTAAAGGATAGGGATAGGATAGCTGGGTGGCACGCCTTCGTTCCTTTAGTCAAGGATGCCATCTTTGGGGGCTTTTCAGGTCCGCCTCAGACTGCTCTAAAGACACCGCCCTTCAGTGTGTAGCTGCAAACTTTACCGAGGAAAGGTGGCCACTTTCGGTTTACCCGGAGATGGGTAGAGGCTTGCAATTTCTTGCGTAAGACAGCCCTGCCCTGGTTAATTAAGTACAGTACCACATTAAATACTAAAGGTACGACACTAGTTGCGCCAAATGAAGGCGGGTGCCGATGTACAGGACGTGTATCCACTGGACCAATCACGTATGATGTCTGGAGCGTAGGCTGCGTTTGCATAAGCCTTAGTAATAAAGGTATGTGCTTTCCTCTTGAGGGCCTCCCAAACAAAATGACTTCAGATTCCATCTATAACGCATAAAAGTGTCGTAAATAAAGGGCAGCACCCGATAAGCAAAATATATTTTCAATAAAACAAGCAAGAATAATAACATCATTGATTGATTTCGGGTGTTTTAAGTAACGGTGCTACAACAGGGCTATGAAGCGCGCAATAGTTGACGGCTCCGGATTAATTTTGATCACCTGTCGATCTTTAACTTGCGCCGAAATCTCGACCCACGGGCTTTTTAACTTTCCTCCTCCATTTCAGACGCGGCCGCCCCATCCGGGATAGAATCCACGGCCTCAGGCTCAGCTGCACAACTCCTTAGCGGGTGAGCCACCGCGGCGGGTAAGAATAATGAAATGGGCTTTAGGGAATAGAAGCCAGCTCACCCGTTGATTGCCTGATGTGGCACCTCCATATATCAGGCCGTGCGTCAGTTTGGTTTAGCAGAAATTCAACAGAAAATTTTGCGCTACGGTAATATATCCAAACATAGATGGCGCAATGTGCTACCGTGGCGGACCTAGTTACGGTACTCTCTCTTTTTTAAGTTTTCGTGCATTAGGTGGTTGCGCTGAATTTTGTTTGTATTAGCAAAGCGCACTTGACAAAACGTAACCTAATTACCCTGCAACGGACTGCGTTCGTTATTCTATATTAGTTCATGCATTTCTAATATGAGACTCCGTTATAAGCCGGCTTCTGAGTGTACTTTCATACCGCAATGAAGTACGTATGATTTATGGGCTACATATTATATATTTACGTATAATGTGGACTACTGACTTTAGTGGAGCGCTTTAGGTACTGAGTTGGCAATACTTCGATCGAAACAAACTATCGACCATACATGCAAAGACCTCCATTCCTGGCCCCCCGTCACCTACATCTTGTCTTTCCTAGACGCAGCCAGCGTGCTCCACTCGCCTACTCCGCGCACGCTTTGATAGAGTCGGAACACAACCTTACGAGGTCACAAATGTCACGTTTACACGCCGATAACTGCGCCCCGCACCGGGACACAACAACTGGCGTGGCATCCCTTTCATCGTCAAATCACGCGACCGGCCACCCAGACACTCACGCCTCCGATCAACGCGTCTTTTACGGCCTTTCGGGGAGCACTAAAAGCCATCGCTAAACGGTACAGCCGCCGCACCAAGTCAGGCCGAGACCTGTCGCCGCTGGCCGTATACCGAGCTGGGTCATCGCAGCGAGCTGCCGTGGCGGGGCACCGGCCAGACGGTTTCCCATGGACAGCTCAACAGCGGGGAACAGATGACAGAGGGGGTGAGAAAACAAACCCGACGTTCGGGAGCTTCACATTGTGTCCGGAGGCCTCGCGGGGAGGAAGGAAATCGTGGGCAGCGGGTCGCACGCGTCGTCCCTATTCCAGCACACCCGATGCGGTGATGATCGCGGGAGAAGAAAAGGCATATCCGCTGTCGTTACCGTCGGCCCCAAAACGCCCCCTTTTAGGGCTAGCGTTTAGCGCCCCCCGCTGAGTGAGAGCGACGGTCGGACTTCCCCCCCTTTTTTTTTCTGCCCCGCTTTAACCATTCTGGGCATCATCCCTCGTGCCCGGGCGACCTTTGGTTCCCCCCTATTGAACTGCTAATGTTATGTCTTCCGATTGTCCTCCCGCTCGAGTATAAAGCAGTCGAGGCGGCGAGAGAGCGCGGTAACCGGGAAACCGTGGCTTGTGCGCTGTTTGGAGGATGACATTGGGGGGACCGGAGTTGCGCTTGCGGGCCGTAATAGCTGTGAACTGTGCGCAACAAGCCCTATCCGGCACGCCTGACAGTCTCTAAAGCTGTGGGCAAGGGCGCCACGCTCTGTTTAAAGTTATCAGGAGGACACAGTTAATTGACTTTGCGGAACTTTCCATGGTGTCCATACATGGTGTCCATACCTACTATACCGTGATGGCATCACCGATTTAGGCCGATGGGAGAAATCGACCTTTATTTAAGCAGAAATGGTCGGTGAAAGGGGGGGGGGGGCGTATATATTCTCTAGCTCACATGAAAGCCAGCGTTTTATATAACCCGGTAACTACAAGTAATTTACAAGCAAATTCCCGGAAATAATTTTAATTTGGTACCAAACTTTCTGAAACCGGAAGGGTGGCGGATCGTAGTGCAGAAACTTGACACTGCAATATGTGTCCCGGTCACGTGACCTGCAAACCTAGCAGCTACTGTAACTGCTCAATCGTTTATTCACTTATTGAAACCTTTAACACAAGTATTTGTATAAGTTTAGAGTGTACATGTATTTTTAAACATTGTTTGGAAATTTTTAAGACACGCCGCCCGCCACCGCTGGGTTGCTCTATAGTTTGGCTGAGCCTCCATGTCCAGAATCAACGGTAGCGTTCAGTAAACAGACCCAGCTTTGACAGTTCTGCCTGAGTAAGGGGCGTTACTTCTGCCCAAATATTCAATTTCAATTTCCAAATACGCTAACGGCACCTTAAAAAAAAAACGCGCCCGGGAAGAATCGAACTGCCGACCTCCACACGTGAAGCCAGATTCTACCTATCGTCCACCTCAACAGATGGCGCCTTCGGGTAAAATGATGGCCTGACTCGACTCGGAAAAGGGAGTCGAGTCCGGCCGTGGCAAAAGAGAAGAGTGAATTAAAAAAAACACATAAAGGAATAAGAAAGTCTGTGATGCACACTGTTCTTTAGCTGGGGACAAGTTTTTAAATATCGCTTTTTATCTCGCATACAGACAAAAGTATGTTGCCCCGCTACTACATGTCATCGTTGCCAGCATTATTTTGAGGGGGACACATACGGCTCATAGACCTAAAAATTTCGATTTAAAAACTTCCAGGGCGTTATTAGCAAAACCATTTCTCTTTAAGGTGCTTGAAATGATGCCCTCTCATTTGTGGTATACCCGACAAAAATCGATTGTCTGTCTCTTTAAATCCGAGAGAAGCTCAAAGCGTGTTCGCCCTTATGAAGAGGTTATGGTAGATTATAAACACAATAAAAAGAACCTTCAGGAAAGCAAATGAGATCACAGGTGACAAAGATACAAGAAGGAGGCCGGTGCAGAGGATTAGCTGCGAGCGACCAACTCACTCACTGCTGCCGTGAACGCCTTGTTCAGTACGTATTACAGCCTACGTATTCTTATATATTTGTCCGTTCACCTATTTCCATCGACACTCTGTTATAGACTGGACCTTGGCATGGCCTCTTTAAACGGCGCGTTCACACATGAAAGAATACGGTGTTGGCTTCGCGAAAACGAGAAAAATGAAAACTTGCGGACGAAACTTCATGATACATAAATGCGATGTCGCGTACGCTGACACCATACGCGTGTGAATGGTAATGATGCCCTATAGTTCCGCTATCGTAGCATCATTAATGCAGTTGGCCATCTTCCCATCTCCCCCTCACAATCTTCTTTTTCATTTTTATTTTTGCGTTCCCGCCTCTGCCTAAGCCTGCCGCCTCTGTCTGCTGAGCGTATATGGATGAGTATAAGCGCACGTGGAATGGCTTAATGGTTTGGAGAGAGCAATATAATAAGAACAAGAAATGAGTGTTGCATCGACAACAGAAAAACTTTCGTGGAAAGAAAACGGCAGCACATTGTGAAATGTCAGCATCGACACGTAAAACATGCGGACGACACAAACACCTCCGTGCATGTACGCAGTAATAATCATACACTTCTATTGCTGTTCTCACTCTCTCCCTACTGCTGTTGTCATTCTTCGTTGACATCATTTCCTCCCCTCCCCTTTTTATCTTGCTGTTAGTTAAACTTCCCCGCGAACTTTGCACTGAATTTTCTTTTTTCTGCTCTTGTATGGCGCTGCCACGCGCTTCAACCATCCTTCCGACCCGGGGTGCCTTCGAACGTAACCATTATGAACCCCCAAAGCCCCGATCACACACCACACGCATGCGTGCGAAGGGGAAAGGCCGAGCCGTGAACAGCATAGAAGGGAGTCAATAAGGGGCCAATGTCATCCCCATTTATTCCGCGTTTTTTCCTTCTTCCTCGCCGATTACTTTGCCGCAGTGCTGCTCCGCGTATTTCTTCTCGCAGACCCGACCGGTCCGCTCTCTTTTTATCACGCACAAAAGGGCGAAAACAAATTGTGCGCACGCGTAATTTGCATATCGCTGGCTAAACGGCGGCGAGGGGCGGGACGGTCGTTACACGGACGCGTATATACACGGTGGTCACCATATGTCAGGAAGGGGGCGTGGCGGCAGCGATTGACGTAAAAGCGATTAATAATTGGCGGCAGGACAAGAAGCGACTGCCATGGTCGCCAGATATAAGGAGTGGGAGCGTGTACGCGCTATTTTCATTTTTTGTCTGTCTTTATTTCTGCTTCTAGATGTTGGTAAACAAGTACTTGCCGCCTTTGAGCGCTTGCAGCGTGGTGTCCGAACGGTAGGGTGCGTGTGTTTTTTGGACCTCCCGTCTCCTACAACGCTCCGCCAACTTGTACGAAAAATATTTCTAAGGTTACTGCTGTGAACCTGGAACTAAGCGTTTTACATTACGGCCGCATAGGTCACATTATCCCACAAATATAAATGCTTATGATTGCAATGGTTTCTGGTGGAGTTGGTAGCCTGTGTTTTTTCTGTTCCTTCCTTCGTTTCTTCCGTCTTCAAAATGAAAAATTTCCGTGGGCTGATCAAAACATGGAATAAAGAAACTGGTTAATTTGGCGCTTTAGGTCCCTCGGATTTAGGGATGCCACGAACGTCAAGGCCGATACCATTCTCAACACAGGTTCGCATACACGCTTCAACATAGACATTTGTATACAACATTTGCAGTCATTTTTTATTATGTTATTCGAATGTAGTTAAAAGCCAGTACTAGTCCCCCAACGTCCACGTCCAGATGCGCCATTCCTGTTGAAATGAGGTAATGCGACGTGGCGTCGGTCTGCACACCGTAGCATTTGCAAAATAATAAGCCATTTGACTGATAGCGGTCTTCCATTTCACTCCTGCGATTAGCTTCCTACAAGTAACATCATGAAGCCTATTATTAAGCAAAAAAAAAATCTTGCATCCCTTCGTCTAACGACGAAGATGGTTGAACGCGAAGCTTTGTCGTGGTGAAGTCCTTGGTCGGGTTAATCCCACATTGCGAGTATGTTCTCGTGTGGAGGGACACACGACGTTTCTAGAATCGGCTCCGGTCTTTTCGGTACAGGACGTTTCGGTACAGGGCGTTTCGGTACGGTCTTTTCGGTGCACGGGCGTTTCGGTACACGGGCGTTTCGGGACACGGGCGTTTCGGGACACGGGCGTTTCGGTACAGGACATTTCGGTACAGGGCGGTTCGGTACAGGTCATTTCGTTTCGGCGAGCGCTTTAGAGCTGCGGGCGTTGTTACGGTGTGGTTAACAAGCACGGAATTTGTACCTATTTATTACAGGTGTTCTTGTTCGAAAATTCTGCGTTATTTTAGGCCAGCAGTTGGTTATGCGGCCTTCCCAAAAAAAACCTCTGTTGATTTGTTAAAATATCAGCTGCGATATTGTAGCATTCAAGACCAACCTATAAGTTTGTTTCTTAGCGACCTATTATCACCAGAATGTTATATAACAAATCAGTGACAGTATCACGTGTTTTTCACTCGTTTTTTTGACGACTTATTATCACCTGTTTATTTTCGAAAATCAGTGAGGTAAATATTCCTTTTTGCACTTTGCGGAGACCCTTCCGACAAACGGCTGCGGGAATGAGTCCCACCGCACGGGGTGAAGGACCTGTCCCTTTAATAACGTACTGACGAACAAGTTGCAATTTCTTGTGTTTCTGTATTGTGTGCGTTGCTTTCTTCTGATAACGCAAGTACTTGAGGTGTTATTAGCAATGCATTCTGGAAGGCACCTATTGTACCTTGGCGCAACGCTTCAGTCCCGACTTATTCGTAGTTTAGCAGGGACTGCGGCGGTTTATTGTGTTTGTGAATCAAATTTGGAAATGCTGTGTAATGACGTTGAAAGCACTCTGTAATGTTTTATGCAGCATACATACAGTTATTCATCTTCTCAAGGACTGCTCATCTGTAATTCTTGGCGTTTTGCTAATATGGTCGTGACCAGAGACCAATGTCACCTGCTGCTCCCCATAATCAGTACTTTTTTGAGCCGCACACCGTTAAAATGATGTTCCCAGAAGCAGGTGTCGGCACGACATTAGACATGGCATATATATAAAAAAAAAAAAAAACAAGTGTCCCCGAATGCAACTGGCATGCATCAGGTTAAATGAGCCGCTGCACTCAAATCGCGTGGGATGATGTAAGTGAAACAATCCAGTGTAACCACTTTAGCGCTACTATTCCGACGGATAATGTTTCTACGACTGCACTGTTAAAACCATTTCATACTTATTTATAAGATAGGTGTTTACTTAGTTTAATAGCCCGGAAGAGCGCTTAGTGCGTAAGAAATATTTCCCGCAGCAAACATGCACGTCAAAGCAGCGTCCCCGAATAGGAGCCACGTTGGATCGTGGCTCATTGGTACCTCTGAAGTTTACATATGGTACTTTTGTGACAAAGAACTTCGACTACTCAGAAGAAAATTTAAAATAATGTCTATGTAATTGAATAATCGATTCAAAGAACATTTATGTGAAAAGTAAACAAATGAGACAGGATCGAGGAACTATCCTCAACAAATATTTACAGGAGAAATTGCTTGAAAAGTATGCGGATTCGTAAGCAGGCGTTAAATAATCACAATATGAGCTCAGAAGCCGCCTTTAAAAAATAGTCCTAGAGATCCTGTGCAAAATCAATTCAAAACAACAACAAAATGAAGAACTAACTGATATGTTCATGCAGCGAAAACTCCTTAGTAAACCCGTAAATTTTTTCAGTCACCTGTCTTCCCAGAATTTCTCTGGACGCACGGGGAGTGGTGGAGGAGCGTACATGGCTTGCGGCGGAGCTTGCCTAAAACGCTCGCCCTAAGATCGGGCTCCCGCTGACTTTCGTGCCGCTAACCATTCGGGGTACCAAGGCATTTTTTTTTTTTTTTCAGAATGCGCCGAAGCGCAAGCGATCACGTGGGCGAGGACGGGATGGGAAACGCGAGGGCGCAAATAAAAAATTCAGCCCCGCCAGAAGACGAACATATCGTTTTTCTTTTTTTTTTATTGCAGTGTTTAACGCGCCGACGCAACGCAGGCGATGAGGCGCGCCGTAGTCCATGGAGGGTTCTGGATTAATTTTGACCATCTGGGGATCTTTAACGTGCGCCGAAATCTCGTACACACGGGCGTTTTTGCTTATCGCCTCCATCAGAAAAGCGGCCGCCGTGGCCGCGAATCGAACACGCGACCTCATGCTCAGCAGCGCAACGCCCTTAGCCACTGAGCCACCGCGGCGGGTAGAAAATACATGATGATATTGTCGCTAAAGAAACGAAAATGAACAAGCTATACATTTTCTGGCTACGGTTACGCAAATAGGCATTTTTTTTGGCAAGGCCGCATAAATTTCTACTGGCCTAAAATAACGCAGAAATACAAGCAACAACAGTTGTAATAAACAGGTTCAATTTGCGTGTTTGCAACTCCCATGTTAACAACGCACGCGAATTTGGCCGCCTCAAACGCTCGCTCGAATTCGTTTTCGTACCGAAATGACCTGTACCGAACCGCTCTGTACCGAAATGTCCTGTACCGAAACGCCCGTGTACCGAAACGCCCGTGTCCCGAAACGCCCGTGTCCCGAAACGTCCGTGTACCGAAAAGACCGTACCGAAACGCCCTGTACCGAACCGCCCTGTACCGAAAAAACCTAGACCCACTGTCCTTAAAAAAACGAAGTAATGAACGAGCTATACTTTTTCTGGCTGCTGCTACGCAAATAGATAGGCTTTTTTGGCAAGGCCGCATAAATTTTTACTGGCCTTAAATAACGCAGAAATACGAGCAACAACAGTTGTAATAAACACGTTCGATTTGCGTGCTTGCAACTCTTATGTTAACAACGCGCGCGAATTTCGCTGCCTCAAACGCTCGCTCGAATTCGTTTGCGTACCGAAACGACCTGTTCCGAACCGCCCTGTACCGAAATGTCCTGTACCGAAACGCCCGTGTCCCGAAACGCCCGTGTCCCGAAACGTCCGTGTACCGAAAAGACCGTACCGAAACGCCCTGTACCGAACCGCCCTGTACCGAAAAGACCTAGACCCGCCCGCCAGGCCACCAACACTGCCACCCGCTTCCCAATATGCGTTAGGTACTCTGGACAAAGCGTCCGCGTTTGAATGGTCGCTACCCTTTCGGTGCTGTACGACAACATTATAGCGCTGCAGCGCTAGTGCCCAACGAGTCAACTTTGCGCCCTGTGGCGTGGACAAAGTGAGGAAGGAAAGGGGGTTGTGGTCGGAGATCACCGCGTCACCTGGGCGCCAAAGAGCCAAATGTCAAACTTTTTAAGCCCCCAGATCACCGCAAATGCCTCCCTCTCTATGGTCGACCATCGAGCTTGAGTGGGCGTGAACTTATGGCTCGCGAACGCTATGGGACGCTCGGAGCCATCCTCGGCGCGCTGGGACACACAGGCACCCGCCGCGAAAGCCGAGGCGTCGGTGGACACCAAAAACGGCGCGTCCGGCTTCGGCGTTGCCAGCGCGGTCGCCTCGCAAAGTGCTGCTTTGAGTCTCTGGAACGCGCTGTCAGCTTCGGCCGACCACGGAATCTTGTTTGGAATTCCCTTCCCGGTCAGTTCCGTAAGCGGCCTCGCCACCTCAGCATAGTTGGGCACGTAACTTCGGTAGTAGCCGCACAGTCCGAGGACGCTGCGCAGCTCCCTCTTAGTCGTTGGCTCTTTAAGCCCCCGTATTGCAGCCAACTTGTCCGGGTCCGGCGCGTGCGCTCCCGAACCGACAATATGCCCTAAGTAGCGTATGGACCCTCGGGCGACCTGACACTTCTCGCGTTTCACCTTGAGCCTCGCCCGGTCTAACGCCGCGAAGACCGCCCTTAAATGTTGTACGTGCTCGCTCAGGGTCTCACTGAATACCGCTATGTCGTCTAGATACGCACAGGCGTATTCAGAGTGCGGATGGAGCAGCTCGTTCATGGCCCTCTGAAACGTTTGCGCCGCGTTTTTGAGGCCAAAAGGCATGACTTTCCATGCAAACTGACCCCGATGGCACGTGAAGGCGGTGAGTGAACGAGCCTCTGGCGCTAGAGGTACTTGCCAGTAGCCTCTTCGCAGGTCCAAAAGGGATAATATAGTTGGCCTGCCCGACGTTCATTATGAGCTCCTGCTGCAGTGTCAGCGGATACGCGTCGGGCACCGTTCCTGCGTTCAGTCTGCGGTAATCAACGCATATTCTGACTGATCCGTCCTTTTTCGCAACGCACACGATGGAATGCGCGTGTGGGCTCTCGCACGGGAAAATTAAATCCCTATCTAGTAGCTCGTCCAACTGCGCCCCTACTTCTCCCTTTAGAGCTATGGGGATGCGATACGGTTTACACGGTTTTAGCGCGAAGCCCTCCTGCGACACTACATCGTGTTCGCGTACCCTCGCCACCCCCAGTCTGTCGTCGAACAAACCGCTGTACTCCGCAAAACACCTTGCGGATCTGACCACTCTCGTTCTTCTCGAGATGACCTAATAAGTTCCCCAACAAGGTCATGTCCGCGGAACCTCCTTTCCCAGATCGGGGCGCGCACTCCACCTCCCCGAACGCCTCATCTTCCTCGAAAGCGACGCCTATCTGCATTACCCTACTGTTATAGGGTCGCAACTTGCTTGCGTGTACTAGCCGTCGGTTTCCTTCCGGCATTTCGACAAAGTATGAGTGCTCCCTGTACCGCTCGGTTACCCTACCTGGTCCCTTCCACTTGGTGAACATCTTACCCGGCCTGTCGTCATCAAACACCAACACTGCGTCCCCCTCCTGAAAGCTCTTGCTTGTCGCCCGCTTGTTGAACTGCTTTGCGTAAGCATTCTGCTGCCTGGATGCTACCAGTTCGGCTGTTTGCGCTGCCTGCTCTAGACGCTCTTTCAGTTCTTTCATGTAAGCGGACGGGGACGGGCCAAGGTCCGCTAACGCAGGCATTTCTCCCGTTAAAGCGCGTTTGACGACAGCTAGCGGTCCGCTAGGCGGCCTACCGTACACCATTTCAAATGGCGACACTCCTGTAGTATCATGCGGGACTTCGCGATATGCCCACAAAAGAAAGGGCACCGCCTTGTCCCAGTCTCTACCTTCCTTTTGGATGGTGTGGTACAGCATGTTCTTAAACGTCCTGTTCCACCGCTCCACAGCGCCGTTGCTCTCCGGGTGGGCCGGAGTCGAAAACCTCGGGGAGCAGCCGAGTCGCTTTAAGAACTCCTGTGTTAACTCAGCAGTGAAGTTAGTCCCACAGTCGGACGCGATCACTTCGGGTATCCCTGTGCTGCTAAATACCCTCAGTAGGGCGTCGCAAGTCGCCCTAGCGCTCAGAGAGCGGAGACACACTACCTCGGGCCACCGTGTGCACAAATCAATTATGCACAGTGCATATTTGTGCCCTCTACCTGATGGTGGCTGCAGCGGGCCAATGACGTCCACGTTAACTCTTTCAAACGGGTACCTAGGCCTTACCAGCGGTTCTATCGGGATCCGGTCGGCAGTACGCAAGTCGGATCTTGTCTGGCAGGCATGGCAGCTAGCGCAGTAGCGCCTTACGTCTCCTTCGATAGCCGGCCAAAAGAAACTGTACTTTATGCGGGCCTTCGTTTTGCGGAAACCTAGATGACCAGCCCAGTTTGACTCGTGAGCCATTCGCAATACATCGCCTCTACAACTCTCCGGTAGCACCAGTTGCATTACAGCTTGTCCCAGAAGTTCGTCTGGGTGGTACAAAATGCCGTCTACCACGACCATGCGTCCCTTTCCGCGTTTTGCATTTTCCCAGGCAGCTTGCAATGTCGCATCACTCTGCTGCTCGGCCCGAAACCTCTCCGACGAGCTCCTCTCGCCATTCCCGTCGTGAGTTGTTTCACTGCACTGCTCCTCGCTTCCCGCGTCCTGACCACCCTTTGCTCGCGTTGTAACCTGACCGATTGCAACTTGAACCGACACCTCTGCGCTCCGCTCATCGTCTACCAGCCTTGCTAGTTCGCCCTCCGTGCGGTCCGCTACGTCCCTCCCGTCTGCACATACCACCCCTTCATCTCGGCTCCTGCCCTAAGACGCTCCCACGCCTCTTCCGAGAGTAGACAATCGGTCTGAGAAACCAACCTGTCCGTCAGCGCGCAAAGTACCGGCACCGCTTCTTTAATGTCCGAAAACACGCCGACCTCGCGCGTTATCGTCAACGGAACCACCGCGAGCTTTGCCACTACCTTCTCTCCGAATGCGGAAGTCAAGTTGATTGTCCCGTGAGGCTCGACTAGCTCCGGTGGCAGCGCGCTTTCTCTAACGACAGTTATCTCCGCTCCCGTGTCCAGAATTGCGTCGATCTTCCTGCCATGGCAGCCCAAGCTCACGGGCCTAAGTTCGCTGTGGCCTGCACACGCTTCATTCGTTGCAACTCTGGCCGACAAGCTATTTCCTTTTCCTTCCGAGGCCCCTGCCGTCAGTTTGTTGACATTGTGCGGGCATTTCGCTTTTAGGTGGTCCCTTGAACCACACCCGAAGCAGGCTCCCCACTTTTTTCGCACGTCGGTGCTCTGTTTCACCGCGCCCGGTTTTGGCGGCGGTCCACTTGAAGTTACTCCCTGCGAGGCCGGTGCATGCCGTACCTTTGTTTCCGGCTTCTTAGCTGCGCCGTCCCTTCCCTCTGCATCCTCAAAAGTCTGCAATAGGCTTGCCAAAGCTGAGGCCTTCTTCCAGCCTTCCCCTTCTTGAAGGGTTACGTAGCGCAGCGCGGACTCGGCCAGGTTATTTTTTTTAGCTGGTCGGCCACCAGCAGCTCGATCACCTCCTCGAACGACTTCACGTTTCTGGCCTCGAGGTAGAAATGAAGGTAACTCTGGAGTCGCGTCGCGAATTGTCTCCACCCTTCACTTGCGCGTTTCCTCGCCCCAAGAAACCTCCGCTGGTATTCCCCGGCTGGCAATTTCAGCTCCTCCAGCACTGTCTTTTTGAGAACCTCATACTCACTAAGCTGGGATGGAGAAAGCCGCGTCGAAACCAAGGGAACCTTTTCCGCTATAAGTGGAAAGACAATTTCGCCCCACAACTCCCTCGGCGCGGCGTATGCCTCAAGCGTATTTTCCACGGACTCAAACCAAATCGGCACTTTCGCTTCTGAAGGGAATTTCGGCACTACTCCCGAGACGAGTTTTGAAAAATGCCGGAGTTCGCTGCGCGTGTCCTGTCCGCCCGAGGCGCCGGAGCTCACACCTGGTTCAGAACTCCTTTTCAGTTTCTCAAGCTCGATCTGCCGCTCGAGTACCAAGCGTCTCTCCTGTTCGATTTTGAGTTCAGTTTCCAATTTTTTCATTTGCATTTCCGCTTCGGACGCCACTGGCTCAGGTGGACTCCGCCCTTCCGCACCTTCATCTTCGTTACCCATGATGGGCTCCCTCCTTTGTCGGGATTCAAGTGGGCGAAACGCGTGAGCATGCGTTTTACGGGCTCTTGTTGGGTGGCAGTGATCGCGACCCAGCGGTGTCCGACCTCTCCCTCAGATTCGGCAGGTCTGCGATGCCTGTCGGCGCTCCTTCGCCTTCGCCGAGGCGGTGTCGTTCACAGTCCGTCGGTCTGCGGTGACTGCCGGCCTCCTTCGCTACCGCAAAGACTCGCTGTCTCCGTCGGCCGCTCCTCCGCAACTCTCCCAGCTGCTCCGCTAGTCGCCTGGAGTTTCCGGTTGCCTGCAGGTGCTCCTTCACCTGGCTGCAACCCAGTCGTCGCTCCTCCGTCGGCGTCGTGACGACTCCGGTGCTGTCGATCGCACCCAGCAAGTTCGGGTTAAACTCGCCCTTCCCGCTTCGGCACGTGCTCCTTGGATTGGCAGAGCCCTCCGCCCGTGGCCGATGCGTCTATCCTCCGTTCTCGTTCCCTGGTCGTCTCGCCAAGCAAGATCCTGTCGACTGCGCCAGTAATTCGCCTCCTTGCGAGGCGGGCGTTGGTGACCCTTGGAGTTCCTGCCAGCCCTGCGCTGCGTTTAGTGCAGCGCTGCGGATGTGATGAAGGCGACGACCCGTTGAGACGAAACGAAAACTTGTATTTACACTTTTTACAGTTGGTTACAAAGAGGATACATTGAGGCCGTTGGTCGCTATGTGCCCGCGGCACCCCGTCAGAGACGAGCCACAACTCAACCCGGTCTGTCCGATGAGCGCATGCTTGCAATCGAAGAAACCTCGCATCCGGGGGAAGAGGTCGCGCTCGCTCCGACCGCGTTCCCACGCACCTGCACTGTTGCGGGCCCTTCGTCCAAGGGCGCGCAACCATACGCGCCACTCAAACCAAACGCACGTGCACAACGATATCCGACGCCTCAACCTAGCGCTAGCTTCGGCCCGGCCGCACACTGCATCCAGCGCGCGAAATACAAAGCGCGGTCATCCACCCAGCAGCTCCCTCGATTGCCTCCATCTGGCACGCAAGGCCGAAACACGGCGCACAAGGGGGGGGGGGGACTCTACGCCCGCGAGGCCGTTGCCCTGTTGCCTGCCTGGGCATGAAATTAGGGCAATAATGACGGGATCACCCGACCCTTACACCACTGAACACATTATTCGGACATGCCCTCAATTTCAAACTGAAAGACAGGTTCTCCTAGACACCCTTCCCGCTAACTTACGACCGAATTCGTTAAATGATCCCCTGCGTCTGTCCTACTCACCTAATTTAGCGAAGGCAGTGTGGGACACTCTCCTGCATTTCATATCCCGACCCACTATTTTTTCCTTCCTATTTCCCACCCATACCCGTAGTGAACCTTAACTTATCGCTACCCCTAAGGGGGTCTGATGCACTAGCAAGAGACCCCTGGGTGTTTGTTCTACATTTCAATAAACGTTGAAAAAAAAAAACACGACACTGCAAATGGCTTATCTGTTAATATTCTCGTCCTGTACCGTCATTAGGTGCAATTAGGCCAGGTAGGGCAGTTACAGCTGCAGGAGGTGCATATAAGAAAGGCTGATCACCACTGGCTGCCTGCGAGGTGCAGTTATCAAACTTTACATGCCTTCAGCTTCCCACTGATTTACGATTTCACGTTTGCTCTTTCCACCAGTTAGGCAATGTAAAATAGTATGTGAGGCACTTGTATTTGGAAGCCCGCATCAGACAGCTGCCTGCAAAAATTGCTGCCCGTGCAAGCATCGCACTCAGCCACCAAGAGCGCAGACATCAAGGGCGATCGCAAGCTAAGTGCAATGGCTTGGCTAATCTCGCCTTTACTATAAAACAAATTGTCCGTTAGTGGGACTGACCTCTTCAGCTTCAGCTTTCATTAAAGGTTTCCTCTCTCTCTGTCGCCGTGGAATTCGTAGATATACCAGAACACAGTGAACTCGACCACGTCTCATTTGCGCATTTACCTGTCGCCGAAATAACAAGCTGTTGGGAAGCCAAATTCCACCGCCGACTCCACTGTTGCGAACCATGGTAGCGTGGTCGATGTGGGCCGAGGTTGGTGAAATGCCGGGGCAGTCATGACGGGCAAGTTGACGAAGAAGAAAACTTTATATACAAGTATTTACATCTTGGTATGAGAGCGGGAAGTGCGCTCCTGCACGCGAGAGATTAAATAGGCACGTTGGGTCCCTTCCCCTTCACCCTTTTTCTCCGGCTGACGTCAGGAGGCACCAATCACGGAGGTCATGGCACTGATAGGAGCGCCACCACGCAAAACACACGCGCACACGCACGAGAGGCCCCTCCTCTCCGGGGCAGGTGAGCGCCAGGTTGCTCCCGCCGTGGCAATCCGCCGTGGTCACAGCCTTCTTTTGTCCTGGCGATGTTGCACCACCACGAAGACGCCTTGCATCCCTCGGTGGTAATACTCTTCTAGTGGCCTATTGAAGACAACACGCCACAAAAGGGCATGACAATGAGGCGCGGGCACGCCGCCGAGGCTTGTTGTGCAGGGCGCCCAGCATTGCTTTTGTTAGCACCGCCGCTGGCCGGTTGGCGCTTTGAGAAGCCACGAGGTCGCTGAAAAGCGCATAGTTCAAGTAGGCGCAAAGTTCGCCACTGTGAATACGCCGGTTCGTGGCAAGTCGATGACTGAGAGTCAAAGGCAGGTTTTCGGGGAATCAGCGTCGCAACAAAGCCGAATGTGGTACGTCCAGCTTGGCACCCCAATGCACACAATCATTTCCACATCACTGAATTCGCTGCATCACAGTATGGCATATCCTCGCTTGGTGAACTCTTTTGCTGCATGTTGTTGCTGACGGCAACGTGACTTGTATACTTGTAGGATATGGGCGCGCACAACTAGTGGTGTCACACTTCGTCCTAGATTCTTCAGGGAAAAGATCGGTGTTGTCGCCGTTTCACCTGCGAGGGCTCAAGGTGACGGCTTCATTCGTGAGCTGGCTCAAAGAAGCAGAACACGACGCCGAGGGAGACTTCGACGATACACTTCAACATATCACGCGGGTATCATCTACGTTGAAAGAAACCAACTCGGGCACAGAACAAATTCCCAGGGGCAAAATGACGCAATAACAATAATAATAATAAAAAAAAAAAAAAACGGCGAAGCGACCGTAGCGCACACACACAATGCCTTTGGCAATCGCCTTCGCATGCTTTGGCTGAAGCCTTGGGTGAAACTAAAGGAAGTGACGGGGTGACGGCTACGTTGACAGAAACTCTATCATCAAACAAACGCCAAAACGAACCTACCGCTGCAGTTGGGCGTACTTGCGCAATAGTGATAAAAAACACCTTACCGCAGTCCATAGCTTTTTGATGCTACGCGATAAAAGTAAAAACAACAAAAAAGCCCACGGCTCAGGAAGTGACGAAAATGTCTTTATCACGTGACTTTTGGCTGTGTCGTCACGACCTCGATCTGTTGATGGCCGGAGAGAGCGTCCCGCAGGCCGCACCTTGCGTGCGCTCTCATCCAGCGGTGAAAGAGGGCTGCCGCGACGTCTGTCTCTTTTTTTTTTTTAGTTTGCGAGTTTTAGTTTCAGAGTTTAGATTTAGTGAGTGGAGTTGGCCCCCTGTTTTGCCGAGAAAAACAGAAAATGAAATAAAGAAAGAGACAAAAGAAAGCAGGCTTAGGGGGTCGTAAAACTGCATTTTGTTTCTGTGTGCAGAATAATTTTCATTCACTGCCTTTTCTCTTCGACGTTGTGCCTTTCTTCTCGCTATCTCTCTTCTTTAAAAAATAATCAAAAAAAATTGCCAGTTCATTACTTTAAGTGACGGGATATATTGTAGCAAACAACGTTGCAATACATAGAATGCAGCATATATAACTTCAGTTGTCATGAATTTTTTCCGGTTTTTATTTGCGTATGTATATTTTGTTACTGCTTCACAATGCTGCTTATTCCAAAGTTTTTACCACCCCTTTGATTAGTGTCATATGATGTCCGTCTTTTTCTTGTTTCGCGTTTTTCCTTCTTTCCTTTTTTTTAATTTTCCCCTTTGTCTTTGCTCTTCTTTCATGTTGAGCAACTCTCTTAGTTGAAATCTTTTAACAAATGTCCCTGTATATTTTTATGCGTATAATTTTTGCCTTAGTGTGAGATTGATCAGTCCATTTTCGTACTGTACAAATTCTTCTATGTATCTCCTACAGCAGTTCCCTTTGGACGAATGTAGTAATCCAAATAAATAGAAAAATAAATAAATAAATAAATAAATAAATAACTAAACGAATAAATACGGACTGACTGCAGAACGACTACGTACACTCTGGGGAAAGAACTGAAGTGTGAAAGTCAGAACAGCTAACTTTAATATGCATATCCATAACGAGGACAAAAGGACGGTGTATTTGGCCAATGACAGTTTGCGACTCTCAGTACAATTTTGACTCCGTTGGTACCGTTCATATTCACGCCGTAATTAAAATGAAGCCTGTTCATGTTGCAATCAGCGTACATTATTATTAAATCAGGAAACCTAACAATTTAAAGAAAATGATCTGACCAAGTTAAAAATATGCATATTATACCCTACAAAACCGAAGAATAGAGAAGAAAAGTCCTCTGAACAACACTCAAAATATGAAATAAAAATCACGAGATTGCGAACCGTGTAACGCCCTGCATTTCCACAAAAATGCAGATTTGGTGGAAGTTTTACCTTGAGTGGCTAGTTATAATGGCCTAAATGGAGATAATTGGTCGGACATAAGTTTTAAATATTACAAAAATAAAATAGAAAGAATACAATTTTAACAAAAATGATCTGACAAAACAAAAATATATGGATCCTATACATTTCACCCTAAAAGCAAACAACAAACAAAACAATCCGCAAATTAAAGGTGGAAATATAGTATGAATAAAAAATAACGTAAACGCACCAACGCTGCAGTACGCCTTCCATCATCCGAAAAAGAAAACACCATTAGCGAAGTAAAGGCCCTTCATCACTATGATCGTATATATTTACATCATTGGCCAAAAGAAACAAAAGAAACTTTAAAAGAATAAAATAATAGAACGTTTTTTGCGACTCGCTGCCGTATTCGTCTCTCAAAAACTCACTCTGGAAAAGCGGCTTAGGAATGATACACATTTCTCTGGATTTCTACATATATTTTAAAGCAATGGTTGCTATCATCGTAATGTTTTATAATGAAAATTCAAATGGCAGAAGCGGATGTAATTACGTCGGCAAAAAGTCTGATATTCCGAACTGTGTTTCAAAAAGTAGCTGCAATGAGTGTTACGTTTCTGGGAGTTACGTTATGATTTCGATAGAGTTCTGCAATTAATTTTCTTCAGTGCTGTGAGGTTAACAGCACATACATTTAATTTATAATTACTAGGTGACTTTAATATATTGTTTTTTACACACGAATCCATGGACGTTACACACTCTAAAATCAATTCTCGTCACTAATGCTTCCAGGAAGAGATTGACTCAGCCTGAAAGGGTACCGGAGCATCGACGTCATGGATAGCAGTGAAACACCTTGGCAGGCTGTGAAAATTGAACAGGGCGATAACAATACCCCCTCACACAGACCCGTGAACCAGCCTGTTTACCACTCTTATATTTTAGCCAGGTCCCCTTCTACACTCTATCTCCCTCGTTTATCAGCCCTCGCAACTTCGGGCTATTTTCTCTCTCTCTTGTTCTGCATCGCCCGACAGTTGCCGATCACTATCTCTACCTCCCCTAACCTCCAACAGCAACTTTCTTCTTCTGCTTCTTCTTTTCAGCGCATCGCCATTCATCACGGCGTGGCGGAAACGGGGGATATGGGATTAGGTTGAAAAGTGCACACCCTGTTGTACGGACTTTGCACAAGAAGTCGACGCACGAGAAAAATAGAGCGTCGCGCTGCGGTCGCAAAGTCCTCGGATCGAAAGCTGGCGCCGGATGCTGTTTCTTTTTTAAATATAGAGGAGCACTGCGGACTCCGCCGCCGCCGCCGCCGCCGCCGGCGGTGGATTGTTTGGGGTCGCTTATAAAGTGCATTCGCACTTAAAAGACGCGCAGAGTTTACATGTGCCCATAAACACTGCGAGCAGCAGCGACTCCGGCTCGCGTGTCCCAACAACTTTCTCAGGGTGTCCCGTTCGCGTCTGTGTTGTCGGGACCACGCGATGCTCGCACGGAGGAAAGACGTTTTACGGCGCCTGGTCCATACGATTCGAGCAAAATTTATTGCCTGTCGCGGTGGCCCCAGCCGCGCTTTCCTCCGATTCGCGTTTACACCGAGGGCTCATTTTCGTGCGTAACGTGAGTGGTCCAACGCGCCCTGAGTTTGTTGCCGCTCTGCTTCAGCGCATTCTAGATCAGTAGAAAGCACGGATCGGTCATTTCCTTTTGCGTTTTCTTTTCCTATGTGTTCCTCAGTGTTTATTTTGAAGCCAGGCCTCGCAGAAAAAGAGACGCGTACAGCGTTTTTTGTGTGCGCTTGTGGATGCGCGTGGTCGTAGAGGGGGTGATACACATTGAATGCCGATGACACATTGGGTGGTCTCGACAAAGCGAGGCATCGAAACTGAACCAGGGCTACAAGCAAGTGCTGCGGGTGTGGGCAGCAAACGAAAGAAAAAGCGCACTTGACTCATGGATGAAAGAAAGAAAAACAAGACTAAATGTTGCGGTGCTAGGTGTCGAGTGACGGCGCACCGGATCGTGGACGCGTTCGCGAGCTCGCCGAACGCCTCGCTGCGCGGCGGCGGCGGCTGCTGGTGGTTCTGTAAGGGAACTCCACGCTGCGAGGTGGTGGTACAAAGGCCACTCGCGCTTCTAAAGCGGGAAAACTGAAAACGCACAAGAACAAAGGCGCACGCACTCGTAAAAATTCCCCCGCATTTCCCCGAGGGGGAGAATGTGAAAGTGCGAATGCACGGTTGCCTCGCCGCCTTCTCTTCCATCTCTTCCATCGGGTTTGTAGTATCACGTGTACACCACGCAGTTATCAAGCCGCTATAACGGCGCTGAGTCGCCAACGCACGCCGCTGACGACGTAGTTTGAATGCGTTAAAGATATAACGCGCGTTACTAACAGTGATATCAGCGTCGCGTCCGTGCACTCTTAATCTGGTTCCATGTAAGTTCCAGTTAAACGGGGCGATCCACATATTTTTATCTGGATCCAAACGAAGAATAACTGGAACGAGAGATATAAGTGGATCTTATCTGGAACTGTCCATTTGTTTTCTTTAGGTTTGTGTTTATTATGTGGAACCGAATAAATGAGGGGATGCGCTGTCGGCCGTTCCAGTTACTGTTCCACTTATGTCCCAGTAAAAATTTTGGACAGTGCTTTTGTATATTTTTTGCTCGTGTCTTGTTCCACATAACTTGTGCGCTGCAGTGAAGTATGCACTGAATCGTGCATTAACTGGAACAATGAACCACATATATATTTGACGCGCTTTGGCGCACAAGCGCACGCACAAGCACTTGCACGCACACGCCCACAGACATAGATACAGACACGAACGCACACCCGCGCACCCACACATACACACACACATGCATGCAGTCACACACGCACACACGCACGCACCACATAAAATTTAATAAACTTCGTCGATATCTATGGAACTGTCTTAGAGCAGTTTACTTATATAAGACGGCTAAGATGTATGTTTAGTGGCGTTATTTGACAGAAAACAATATGTCCACTGCTATAACAACACCGTACAAAGCATGAAAGGTGCGAGAAAAGGGTATCTTAGCGAAAATATAAATTTCACGAACCCCTTTCAGGTTGTCTGCGGCGCTCAGACCGCTTTAGTGAATATCGTCTTTTGCTAATTGCAGACGCGCAGTACGTCTGAAATCACCAACGACTTGAATTTCAGAAGGACCAGATGTCCCCAGGTTCTCCTTCTGCGTTCGGGATAGAGCCGTGGTAGTGCTGAAGAATTCATTGGGCTTTTGTGGATACCTCATAAAGAAATATATATAGTTGTTGAGACTATTGCAAGTTCTGCATTTGGTTCACAAAGCGTCTCAGAAACATTGTTTTTTGCTCAATGCTCAGCCATCAGCTCGCTGTGTTGTAATACGTGCACAATTTTAAGTGCTTTACAGGAACGTATGAATGGCTACAATCTGCTGTAAAATAGGTACTTAGTCCACTTTATTTATGCCCTGATGCGGTATATACATAGGGTTAACCGACTGTGCCGCATTTTACACTGCACGAGCATGTCACGAATGCAGTTATATATGCTTGGATGTTCGTTAGCATTTTTCGTCTCGTGCATGATATTAAGGGTGACTCACCTGATCCAATTCATATGGGACTCACTAATTCATGACGCAAATTCATGAGACTTACTAATTCAAAAGCACCATGTACCGATAGAAGAAGTTTTCAAATTCACAGAAATGACACTAACGACCTGGTTTGCTTCTTCTAGAAATACAGTAGACCCTCGTTAAGACGAACTTGGTTAAAACGAACACTGATTAAGAACCACAACATTTTTCTCTTGTAACGTCCACAATGCAATACACCTCCGCTTAAGACGAATTTCGGATAATACGCATACATTTTTTACGGTCCGTTCGGGTTCGTCTTAACGGGAGTCTGCTGTATATCATTTCTTTGCAGAGATAAAAAAAAACAAGAAACGCATTTTGGTTTATCCAGTCTTCACTGGAAGGTGCTAGCGGTCTCACCATGCGAGAGTTTTATTTCTTTGTTTCAGTAGAGAAGCGACATATATTAAAATAAGCAAACTAGGCCGTTGTGAATATCGGTATGTATTTGTAAAACTATTCGTATTGGTGCACGATGGTTTTTAAGTCCGTTGGTCATGACGTAGTAAGTCCGATAGGAATGCTAACATGTGAGTCCCTTTTAATTTCCACAAGCAAAAACAAGAGCCTCTTTGCAAAGAGCGGTTGACTGGGTGAACGGAACTAAACCTAGATATACCACGTGATACCTGCATTATTTTGTATGTATTAATGCTGAAATGACATTGTAATTCCTAATTATGCTGTGCAGTAACGGCAAAAATACGCAGAGTTAACTTGCTGTTGTTGTGTCTTGTCATAGTAATTTAAGTTCATTGAATGACCCGCCTTCTCAAGCTGCTTCCCCAGTTGCTGTTTTCCTGTAGTATTGGTGTTCAGGAGGGAAAAGGGCTGGGAAATGGGCCGATGTATTATTACTTACTAATTAGCTGTAAGTAGCTTTATATAACGTGGGTATCTAAGAGCGTCGCAGTATATTTTATTGACTACGGAAAGGCTTGTTGTCAAGAAAAGCAGTAAATGAAGCCACGCCCTTTTGCGTTCATTGTAAACAGTAACGGAGAAATTGTCATCCAAAGTTAAGCTCGGATATCGCACGCACTCACGGCCCTCCGCGAGAAACAACTTTAGCCAGCACTAACGCGCTAACGCGGCTATTATCTGAGCTTTGTTTCGGCCTCAGCGGGCGTAAACGTCCGCTTAGACGCATACGCCCGTTTTCCGAATCCAATAAAAGCCATCACGTGTGCCGAGTTTGTATGAGTTCTTATGCGGGCGCATCGCCAAAGCCTCCGCGAGAACGAAAGTACGCCGAAGCCATGAGGAAAAGACCGCCACTCCAGTAGCGCATTCAATGCGCATGCGTCAGCAGCAGCACGGCAGAGCTGTTTTTGCGTTGATTCACGGTACAGTGGGCTGCAACGGGTACGATGACGACGGATGAAAATCGGGACTGCGTCAACACTTTAAACGACAGCAGCGCTCCCATCTTCCAGGATTCCCTCCGCTAATTTTACGGTCTTCAGCATGCAGCGCCACCAGTGGCACTCCCAAGCGGGTTTCTCAATTGCTCGCGCGATGCGCCTGATATTTACTAAAGAAATTCTCGGTCACGCTGGCGAGAACCGTTAGCGCCGTTAGCAGTTTAAATTGGGTTGATTGCAGCGTGCAACTGCGAATTTTTTCATATCCCTGGGCTCTATTTCCTGCTCGACGATGTGGAATTTTGCCAGGAGGCGCAAAAAAGGTCAGTGCCGCTTATTTATGTGCTGGTAACGGTTGTTGTTCAGTGACATCCTTGTTAACTGCGTCCGATAAACATACCGCGTCTATGCCCGTTGTTCGTGTGTCGTTCATGCTTGTGGTCGCGGCGTGTAACATTTTGTGTTGGAGAAACGTTTGCAGCCGTAATTTACCAAAACTCCCGTGTTCGTGGGTCAGAGTCGGCTGGACATTTCTGACTGCGTACGTCAGAAGTTCCTGGTTTGCGCGTTTCATGAGTGGATGTTCCCTTACTGTGTGGCTTTGCTTAGTTGTATATTGACGGTAGCTGTGTATGTCTGCGGTAGCGAATCTTCTCGGGTTAGTCGCTCGCGATAATCGCGCGTGCACACGTGTACAACTTCCAAGCAAGTTTGTCGGAGCGTCCGTCCTTAGATTTATTGGTATTTTTAAAACTTGCGTGGTAATTGCGGCGTTGTGTTAGTCTGATGAGTAGAATGCCATTTACTGTGCTTACCAGACCGGGAGTCTTCGACCTTGCCCGTTGCGCGCAAGGTAGACGCTATTTCGAGTTGTGTTGATGTGCTTTCAAGGCGTCAGCCTACGTTTATCTGTGCAGTGTGTTATGCAGTTCCATGTTTCTTCCAATTCCCTTGACCAATTGAGATGATCTATTTTACATTGCCTGAAGTGTAGAGAAATGGAAGGGACAGTGGTTGTCTTAGCAGTACCGCAGTAACAAACGTTTCTTTTGTAGAGGGGAAGAAATATGTGGAAACACGCAGCGGGTATATAGAAAGTGTGCTGCCGTTTCTATGCTGTTAATGTCAGTGGTAACTTGAGACTTCAGGATAATTATCCAATATCCATAATTAGTGGTTGCTACTTCACGAACCGCGTTAGAAATAAGCCACTCTTGCATTTTTATGCCGTCAATGTCGGTGGTAACCCGAGAGTCGAAATAATTTCCGACAACGCTCCGGTGATAAGTTCTTGCATCACTATGTGCACCCAACATTAACCCATTTCTGTGCTTCCTTGAACTTAGAAAATATACTGCGAGAGCAGATTGCTACATTCTGTATTCGATCTGTGTAACCTGTCCAGATGCAGACTATGGCTGACTGTGGAGAAATTTGTCTCTACACTGGTAGTTTGCGACAATTGTTTTCCTTTGTCTGAAGAACAGAAATTAAAACGAATTATTTCCATTCCTTACATATACCTGTGAAATCATGGCTGTGGCATTTACTGTGGCTGAAGAAATCTTCGGCACGCCGAGGCGTCGTCGTGACAAGTGTGACAGATTGTGAATGCATTGTGGAAGTCATAAAGCCACGAAAGAGTGCCTCTTGAGTGTTGCGTATTATACAGACGTTCACCACTCCGCATGGAGCAATGACAGGTGAGCCTAAAAGTGTTCAAATATTATTATATTTAAAATTGTTTCGCCTGAAAACGTTACCAGGGCTCGTGATGCAAAATAAATTTTAGCACAACTAATCAGGCCTTGTACGAGATCTTGTAGTACTCCCTTCTTAGAGGGAAGCGTAAATTTATGCTTCGATATTTTTATACTGTTTTTATTTCTAGGAAATAGGGCGGACCGGGACTTAAAACAATGGAACAAGGAATGCATACTGCCATTTTCCTGGTTCTTGAAGGCGTGTGTTCACCGTTATTGAAGTCGTGTGTTCACAAAAAGGAAACACGTGAAAGCCGTTGCATGGGATGAAATCATTGCATTCTACAAGTAAGTACGCACTCCCAGTTCTGGAACTTTGATGGTCCCTTTTTAGGTAGTTGCATTATACGTAATGGCTTCGGAACACCATTTCAGTGACAACTTGACCTGTAGGTGAAAACGACAGTAAGAGCTTTTGGGAACACGTTGGCAAAACTTTCCTGGAAAATCACTCCGAGGAGGCCCTGCCAGGAACGCCTGCATCTTAATTTTAGTTGGGTAAGTTGGCATTTTATTTTTGTGGGACTCAATTTATGGTAGTGTTTATTGAAGCTGGCATTTTATTTTTGCGGGACTGAATTTGTGGTAGTTTTCTTTGTAGCAAAATCTTACTGTTAAGAATAAATCGTGAACTCCAAATTTGGAAATACCTTCACATTCAGCCTGTTTCGGATGCTGCAACATGTGGAAAAAAAGACTGTTATTTTGCATTCAAGTTTTGCAAACATTTTGCTTTCACATTGAGAGTTGCTGCTGTGATAATACGGCGCCACGGCCACGCCCAATGCGGTTGCTTTCCAAAATTAGAGAACTGCCATTGACAGTCTGTGCTAATATTTTTTGTACATTGTTAGCAGCATTCCCAGAAAAAACCAAGAAATCGCTGATATTTCAATCAATTACTGTGCTATAAAAGGGGTATCCTAAGCAACTCACTCATTTAAAGCCATCGTCTAACAAATTTTTTTTGTTCCTTCCTTAAAGGTACATGACGTGGTCCAGTTATTCTCGACGTCCAGTTATTTTGAGAGAAGAGAATGGCAGCGTAAATATTGTCGACAAGAAACACGTCATGGATTTTTCGCCTGCATTGTCACATCAAGATGTGGTCATCCTCCTCGCCGTATATTTCATCTTAATCTCCTGAAACTTATGCGACTTTGGAGAGTTCTTGGGACTTTTGCAGAGAGTTCTTGGCCATTTAACAGTGGCCTGGTGTCATTTAAGTTTAAAGCTCTGTTGAAAGACTTGATGTGGTCACTCTACTTGGGTTTTAAATTATTGTTAGACGTTTAAGCCTATTCGGAAAGATATGTCGTGGTTCAAATGATTGGTAGATGCAAGCGGCATGTCAACTGCAAAAGTGAAGTCGTGCTTTCCTTTGCAATTTTTCATTATTGGCACAAAGCGCAGGCTGCCTTTGCCGCTACTCTGTTACTCTGTTAATGTAGCTAATGGCACTGCACTGTAACGTTTTTATTATTCAAGTGCAGCTCGAAATTTTTTTCCATGGCAGTGCTGCTGTTGATGGATGCAAACGTGAGAGTAATTATTTACACAGACGGTTTGGGGTTTTATTAATCAATTTTTGTACTGTATCTTAGCTGACACCTAAGCCCCTAGAAGAATGCGAAATATACATATTTGGCTTGAAAAAGTTGTTTACTTTGGACAAAGTTGCATTTCTCGCTTGTTAGAGGCAGTACTTTGGTCACAAGCATACTGTCGTCATGATAGTAGGGTTTGTATAGCACGCAACTGAATTTTACCTTAGATAAATGTTTCGGCTGGAAAAATGCTTCCAAGTTCGCTTGGTAAAATTGGTCACCTGTATGTTTCAACGCTACCTGGCTCGGTTATTTGGGATGTCTTAATTGTTCTTGAGGGAATTAATAACGTCTTTAGAGTTAGGCTGCTTGATAAATTTTAAAATGCGTAACATGCTCCGAGCTATCTGGTTTGTAAAATTTTGTAAGATTCACACTGGGTGCAATGAGCTTTTTTTGGATAAGTTATTTTAAATAGCTACAAATTGTCGGGGAAAGAACGCGGCTTCAGTGAAAGGCTTTTTTCAGGGCGCGTATATAGTCGGTTTTGGCTACAGTTAGCTTGATATTACAGTTAGCTTGATATTGATATATGGTGTGTGTTTTAGCTGTGCAATAGTGCCACATGCTTCCGGTAATTTTTTCTGTGCAAATGTTAAATTGTTAGTATTGGCTCCGGTGTTCTTTTCCTACACTCTTGCAGGTCTTGTGATAATCCAACCGTGTATGGCTTGTATTTTTGGCTTTTCCCTACAATTTAATAGCAAACTGCATTTTTTGGTACCGGGATGCGTAAACATGGTATGGCAAGCGCTGTGGGTACTTCCGCATTTGCGGTACCTGATTTTATGTCATAAAACAGCATATTTTGTGCTCACTGTTGTGTAATGCTTTTTGAGTTACTGCGAGGGTAGATGTACAAGTCTGTTTGTGACGCGGTTGCGCTTAAAGCCATCTTTATTACCCACGTGTTTTTAGCAAAAAAGAATGGTAAATATTAGCAAAAATAGGAAAATGCCACTCAGATCGTTTTGGCCACTTGATATCGTTTTGGTATTTGATCCTGTACGCTGGTCATTTTCTGCCCAAGTGGAAACAGATATGTCTCCGTATCTCAAATGTACGCAATAATACGAGCGAATAAAATTTCCTTAGTGTTTTTAAAAGCGTTGTATCAGTGCTAATAGTTGGTTTAGTGTGTATTTTAATGCGAGTCTTGTTTCTTTTACATGCAGCAAAACCCAGAACAGGATTCGGCGGATGAAGCCAAAGTCTCTGTGTGCCGCTCCAGGTATCTCAGACCAACTTTTATATAGAACTGTGCTCCGATAGGCAACTGTTGGGAGCTGTCAGGGACCACACTGCTGCGGCGGTTTCGGTTTTCCAATTGTTGGTATCACTGTGGGCCATATGTCGAGGCTGCGTTAGAATGGTGCTTGCGGTTTCCTTCTGATTCCAATGCATCCGCCAGCCTGGCAAATGACCTCAGTTTATACCAACAGGAAAGCAGATATGTTGGAAAAGTGGAGTCCCATAGACAGCTTCTCAACGTCTATCGGAACACCGTTTTATATAAACAGCTGGTCTGAAGGTACCTGGAACGGCGCACTGGATAAATCCATAATCATTTTACGTGGATCAGTATTCCAGTAACTTACACTACCAGTTTATTTGGAACAGTGATCCGTATATTTTTATTTGGAACGCCGATCCAGATAATATAGCTGCAAAAATATGTGGTGCACTGTTCCACTTACATTTTCAGGATATGTGGAACACGGTTCCAAATATATAAGTGGAACTTTTTTGCAAAAAAGTTCCAGTTACTAAGTGGATCTTATGTGGATCCAGATTAAGAGTGTGGCTTAGTCGGTAAAGCGTCGCGCTGCGGCCGCAAAGTCCTCGGATCGAAACCTGGCGCCGGATGCTGTTTTTTTTTTATATAGAGAGGAGGACTGCGGACGCCGCCGCCGCCGCCGCCGGTGGTGGATGGTTTGGGGTCGCTTATAAAGTGCATTCGCACTTAACACACCAACAGAGAGGGACAGAACAGCTAAGCATTGCTCCTGGAGCAGAAAAACAGCCGCCGCCTCCCGGCCGAAGCGGCTAAAAGGAGGAAAGAAATCCTTGGGTCACGTGATCAAAACGTGACGTCAATGGGCTTGTTTTTGAGCGCCTAGGGACAACGCCCAAGTTGGCCCAGCATTTCCCTGGGTCCATCCCCAGTGAACGATTTGCCTTTGCGCTGTCAGCATACCCAGCGTGTCAGTTTGTGTTGATTGCTATCAAATCAAGCTGCAAATGCGTGAATATACCGTGAATGCTAGTATTGGTGCGATATTCCGATCCGATCAGGTGTCTTTCTTACCTACATACTACTACCACATTTCAAGAGACTATCCGATCAGGTGTCTTTCTTACCGGCTACGGTCTTTTCGGTACAGGACGTTTCGGTACAGGGCGTTTCGGTACGGTCTTTTCGGTGCACGGGCGTTACACGGGCGTTTCGGGACACGGGCGTTTCGGGACACGGGCGTTTCGGTACAGGACATTTCGGTACAGGGCGGTTCGGTACAGGTCGTTTCGTTTCGGCGAGCGCTTTAGGCTGCGGGCGTTGTTTACGGGGTGGTTACAAGCACGGAATTTGTACCTATTTATTACAGGTGTTCTTGTTCGAAATTCTGCGTTATTTTAGGCCAGCAGTTGGTTATGCGGCCTTCCCAAAAAAACCTCTGTTGATTTGTTAAATATTAGCTGCGATATTTGTAGCATTCAGACAACCTATAAGTTTGTTTCTTAGCGACCTATTATCACCAGAATGTTATATAACAAATCAGTGACAGTATCATCGTCTTTTTTCACTCGTTTTTTTGACGACTTATTATCACTTGTTTATTTTTTTCGGAAATCAGTGAGGTAAATATTTTCTTTTTGCACTTTGCGGAGACCCTTCGACAACGGCTGCGGGAATGAGTCCCGCCGCACGGGGAAGGAACCTGTCCCTTTATAACGTACTGACGAAGAAGTTGCAATTTCTTGTGTTTCTGCATTTGTGTGCGTTGCTTTCTTCTGATAACGCAAGTACTTGAGGTGTTATTAGCAATGCATTACGGAAGGCACCTATTGTACCTTGGCGCACGCTTCAGTCCCGACTTATTCGTAGTTAGCAGGGACTGCGGCGGGTTTATTGTGTTTGTGAATGAAATTTGGAAATGCTGTGTAATGACGTTGAAAGCACTCTGTAATGTTTTATGCAGCATACATAGAGTTATTCATCTTCACAAGTACTGCTCATCTGTAATTTTTTTGCTAATATGGTCGTGACCTGAGACCAATGTCACCTGCTGCCCTCCATAATCAGTACGTTTTTGAGCCGCACACCGTTAAAATGATGTTCGCAGAAGCAGGCGTCGGCAAGACATTATTATACATGACATATATATTATATATATATATATATATATATATATATAGATAGATAGATAGATAGATAGATAGATAGATAGATAGATAGATAGATAGATAGATAGATATATATATACAAGTGCCGACTGCAACAGGCATGCTGCAGGTTAAAATGATGAGCCGCTGCAACTCAAATCGCGTGGGATGATGCAAGGGAAAAACCTAGTATAACACTTTAGCGCTACTATTCCGACGGATAATGTTTCTAACTGCACTGTTAAACCATTTCATTCTTATTTATAAGATAGGTGCTTACTTAGTTTAATAGCCTGGAAGAGCGCTTAGTGCGGAAGAAATATTTCCCGCAGCAAACATGCACGTCAAAGCAGCGTCCCCGAATAGGAGCCACGTTGGATCGCGGCTCATTGGTACCTCTGAAGTTTACATACGGTACTTTTGTGACAAAGAACTTCGCTACTCAAAACAAAATTTAGACGAATGTCTAAGTAATTGAATAATCGATTCAAAGAACATTTATGCAAAAAGTAAAACAAATGAAACAGGATCGAGGAACTATCCTCAAATATTTACAGGAGAAATCGCTGGAAAAGTATGCGGATTCGTAAGTAGACGTTAAGTTATCACAATATGAGCTCAGAAGCCGTCTTAAAAAAAAATAGATCCTAGAGATCCTGTGCAAAATCAAATCAAAACAAAAACAAAATAAAGAACTAACTGATATGTTCATGCAGTGAAAACTCGTCAAACCCGTAATTTTTTTATTCTGGACCAAAATTTTGGACCGATGGGGCTGCGAATCCCAATAGAGGTTCCCCGTCGGGTCAGTCACCTGTCTTCCCAGAATTTCTCTGGACGCACGGGGAGTGGTGGAGGAGCGTGCATGGCTTGCGGCGGAGTTTGCCTAAAACGCTCGCCCTATAAGATCGGGCTCCCGCTGACATTCGTGCCGCTAACCATTCGGGGTACCAAGGCATGGTTTTTTTCGCAGAATGCGCCGAAGCGCAAGCGATCACGTGGGCGAGGACGAGATGGGAAACGCGAGGGCGCAAATAAAGAAATTCAGTCCCGCCAGAGGACGAATATTCGGTTTTTCTTTTTTTTTATTGCAGTGTTTGCCGACGCAACGCAGGCGATGAGGCGGGCTCTGCGACGCAACGCAGGCGATGAGGCATAGTGCATGGAGGGCTGTGGATTAATTTTGACCACCTGAGGATCTTTAACGTGCGCCGAAATCTCGTACACACGGGCGTTTTTGCTTTTCGCCTCCATCAGAAAAGCGGCCGCCGTGGCCGCGAATCGAACCCGCGACCTCATGCTCAGCAGCGCAACGCCTTAGCCACTGAGCCACCGCGGCGGGTAGAAAATACATGCTGATATTGTCGCTAAACAAACGAAGATGAACAAGCTTCACATGAACAATCTACAGCGCCGTGTTTGTGTGATCTTCCTTTCGTCTCGTTCCTGCGCTGTTTGTGACTCAGTTATGTACCAACTGGCCCGCCTACAATCTGTGTAACAAGCTATACATTTTCTGGCTACGGTTACGCAAAGAGGCTTTTTTTTTTTTTTTTTGGCAAGGCCGCATAAATTTCTATTGGCCTAAAATAACGCAGAAATACAAGCAACAACAGTTGTAATAAACAGGTTCAATTTCGTGCTTGCAACTCCCATGTTAACAACGCACGCTAATTTGGCCGCCTCAAGCGCTCGCTCGAATTCGTTTTCGTACCGAAACGACCTGTACCGAACCGCTCTGTACCGAAACGTCCGTGTCCCGAAACGCCCGTGTCCCGAAACGTCCGTGTACCGAAAAGACCGTAGCGAAACGCCCTGTACCAAACCGCCCTGTACCGAAAAGACCTAGACCCCTTCGAAACAAGTGCACGTGGTTCGGCGGCCATGGTTGCAGCCTCGATAAAGAACCGCTCCCCTCCTTGCGCCACTTCTGCGGAGGAGGCAATAACCATGCCGGCGTGTGCGCGTATGCGGTGTAACCTTACGCGAGGGCTGCTAACCTCGCAACTACGAGGTTAGCGGCCCTCGTCTTAGAACTAAATTCATTTGAATTCAACAATGAGTACTTTCTTCAAGTTAGTGGAACCGCCATTGGAACCAAGATGGCACCAAGCTACGCCAACCTGTTTATGGGGAAGTTAGAGGCCACATTCCTGTCTGAACCCACTTAAAACCCCTCCTGTACAAAAGGTACATTGACGATATCTTTTTTATTTGGACCTACAACGAGGACGAGCTCCTCCACTTCATCGACTGTTACAATTCTGCACACCTGAACATCAATTTTACTCACACCTACTCTCAAGAGAGCATAAACTTCCTGGATGTGACCGTGTAAATTGAAGACGGTGAACTCACGAGAAAGCTGTATCGGAAGCCAACGGATCGCCAGCAATATCTGCATTACCAAAGCGACCACCCACGTCACTGTAAAAATAGCATTCCTTATAGCCAGGCCCACCGTTTCAAACGAATCTGCTCAAAATCGGAAGATTTCACTACCAACGCCAAAAATTTAAAAACCATGCTGGAGGGGCAGGGGTACCCAGCGCGTGTAACTGATGACGCCATAAAAAAGGCCGAAGCACTCAACCGCGTGGACCTAATTGCGAACCGTCCCCCACAACGCGACTTACAACGAACAGACATATGCTTAACGTACAGCACCAACTTTCCTAACGTAAAAAAACATCTTGAAGCGGCAATACAAAATTCTCGAACAAAGTGAACGCCTCAAACGGGCGTTTCCGTCCGTTCCAGGCGTCGTCTACCGACGATCCCGGAACCTCAAAGACACACTCGTGAACGCAAGGACAAATTCATTGTCCGCGTATAATGAATGCCGGCCATGCCTGAAACCGCGGTGCCTTGTCTGCAAGACAATGCAACAGACAAGCACTGCTCAAAGCTCCAACTCAGAGTACTCTTTAAAAATTCGCGGGAACATGACGTGTGACACTCCCAATGTGATTTATTTGATTGAATGCAATGTGTGTCGAATGCAATATATAGGGCAAGCAGGGACCTCTTTCAGGCTCCGGTTCAATAATCACAAAGCGCACGCCAAAACGCGCCCGACCCTGCCCCTCTCCAGACACCTCAGCCTTCCAGATCATTCTTTCGATAAACTAAGCGTCACGCTCTTAGAGACGGGGTTCAGGTCAAACCGGGAACGAAAACAACGTGAATCATACCTCATATACCGATTCAATATAATCAAAAAAGGTATAAATGAGGACCCAGGCACACTTGCAGCGATTAAAACATTGTCATCTACCTAACCGTATCAGTGGCGCTGTGTATGTAGCCGGAGCCGGACTCTCGAAATCACATGCACGTGAGCGTTTGTTCAGTGGATTTTTCCCACATTGCTGATGTCTTTCCGTTTTTGTTTTCATTTTTCTTCCTTCTCTCCATTTCCGCTCTTCGTGTTCACTCCTATCCTTTTTCTCGTTTTTTTTAAATTTTCTCTTTTATAATATTGTGTTTATAACTTTGGAAACCTTTTCTAAATCTCCATCACAATCTTACAATTAAGTAATGTTGCTTAGTGCCGGTGCTGTTCAGCAATAACTTCTGTTTACCTTCTCCCCAAAACACGTGTTTAAAAATTGGTTGGGAGATTTGAACGTTCATTGGATATGGCGCATAACACGGAAAATAAGCAATACATTTCTCTCGAGCGCACATATCTTTGCCGCTGTTATCACTATTCGCCCCCGCGGACTGGTTACATTTTTGACGGCTTGCAAATCTATTTTTCCCTCCCTTGCACCTACAGTCGTCTTCTAAGCCGGGCTACCGAATCACGGCCGCTGGATGAGAGCGCACGCAGTGCGCCTTTCATCCAGCGGCCGTGACCGAACCATCGGGGTTTATTTTCTCCGTTTTCCCCTCCATCCCGTTGAGCAGCTTGCGTTCTGGTTTGGCTGTTCTCCCCCCCCCCCCCCCCCCCCCCCCCCCCCCCGCATCCCCCACTCAGCGGAGGGGAGACACCGACGACGCACGGGTTTGTCGCTGAGCTGCAAAGTGGCAGCTCTTAACAAAGACCTGAAAACTCGGCCTAGCGCCCCGTTCTCGGAAGGCGTCCGTCCGGCGAGGGGGAACGGTGGAATGGTGGCGGACCGTTTCCTTCTGCACGACCACAAAACGTCCTTTAATTGTCTCAGCTCCGGGAAAGGGCCCATAAACGGGCTGTAAAATGCCTTGTTCGCACTTACCGAACATATGGCAGGACACTCGCTTTCAATCAACGGAAACGCGATCCCTCCGAGCGTCTGGGCGTTTGCATGGTGACGGCTAGCCTTCTCTCCTTTGTTCTACAACCCCACTTTCGGGCGCTGTTGATCTTTTCGCTTTTCCGCCACCACTCGAATTCCTGTTCAGGGCTCTTTCGTCTCCCTTCCTTCCTTTTTTTTTTCAACTATCTTGGCGTCTCTCTCTTCATTGTTTATTTTTTGTTCCTTTTTTGTTCATTCTTATAATAAGGAAGATTCCCGCTTCGTGTTTGTGTTATTCACGTATGTTTGTGTGTGGTATCGTTTTCCATTCGTAAACCCGGTTTCCACTCTCGACATATATGCTCTCTTCCGAAGCGACCGAAGCCATCATTCCCGTATGAGACTTGTCTAGATGTCGAAACGTCGAAATCAACCCTCCGCTGTTGCTGTTACCGAGGTTTCTTACTTTGTGTTCATCACGCCTTCGGCCCCATCGCCAGCATGCCAGTTTATATATATTATATATATATATATATATATTATATATATATATTATATATATATAATATATATATATATATTATATATATATATATATATATATATACACAGATTGAAGGGGGCCAGTTGGTACATAACTACCTTATAAAACAGCGCTATAAACAGGACTACAGAAAGGGCACACGGACACCTGTGTGTCCTTTACACAGGTGTATTTGCCCCCACCGGGAAATTGAAAACTCTACGCCTATGGCGTGTACTACGTGCCAGTCTGCTGGCTGATGTATCTGCGCTGCAGGACGAAAAAACAAAAGCAAGGAAAGAGACGCATACACAGTGCAGCAGAAAAGAAGACAGTTGAAGCAATCCACGCCAAAAGACAAGGAAATGAAAGTGAAGGAGGACATGCAATTACAATGTAGCAATAAAGAAGTTGTCAATGAATATCACCTGGCTTTGGCCATGCAGCCAAAACACCTCGTTAGAATCATACTGACACCGCTTTCAATGCACACTTCGCTCAAATAAGCTACATAATTAAGAAAAAGGGAAAGGCCATGCGACCCACTAGCCCATTTCCCGCAACAGAAGCTATGATGTCATATGCCAAGCTGTGCGATTGGCTGAGGCCGGCAAAAGCCCACGCAAGTTAGACAGGGCTTATAAGTTTGCCGAACGAGCTATTTGCACTTGAATGTATTGCATATTCACTTTACAGTAGTAAAAATGGTGGGGTAAACAATAAAAGCACGAAAACACACGTAAACATAGAAGTACCGATGCGCACTGCTGTTGGTACTGGGCGCACTATGCTTGCTTTCGCTGCGCAGCAGTCCGCCGCTTCGGACTTATCATACACGACACTGCCCAATTGACGTAAGCGACGTCATCTTACGTGACCCTGTTGGTCAGGCATACCCCATGTTTCACTGAACGATTACTTTCTACCGTAACAAAAAACAAGCCAGGTGCAAATACAGTCAAACACGCGTTTGTTCCCTGACCCACTCAGCTCTCTTCTTGTCCCTCAATGTTACACCTATCATCTTCCGTTTCATTGCCCGCTGAGTCGTCCTCAATTTAAGTTGAACCTTCTTAGTGAGCCTCCAAGCTTCTCCCCCCGTAGGTGAGTACCGGTAAGATGCAGCTGTCATACACTGTCTTCTTCAGGGACAATGGTAGGCTGCCATTCATTTTCTGAGAATGCACTCCCCCCCATTCTTATCATTCCCTAGTGAAAATCTTTCAGCTGGTCTTAACTGGGATCAACTGGTCCCAGTGGGGAATTAACTGGTCCCAGTGGGGAATTAACTGGTCCCAGTGGGGAACTAACTGGTCCCAGTTGGGATGCAATTGGTCCCAGTTGGTAGGCGACTGGTCCCAGTTGGGTAGGTGAAAAAGGGCAACTGGTCCCAGTTGGGAGGCGACTGGTCCTAGTTGGGAAGTTGAAATGGGACAACTGGTCCCAGTTGGGAGGCATGGTCCCAACTGGGAATCTGAAAGGGGCCAACTTGTCCCAGTTGGGCTTAAGCTGGTCTCATGTGGTAGGCATGCTTATCGAATGTAGAATCAATGTATAATGTTACAGATCATTGTTTCCTCTGAATTTGCGCAAGCTTTTACAAAGCAGCTTTTAACCCGAGGTACCCTTATTTAACAAAATCAGACGTCGTAAAATTGCCGTTCTCGCGCACCGGCGGGTGGCCCGAACTCTTACCGTTTCCTGCCGTTGCATATTGTTTTCTCCTCCCTCGGCTTTGTAAATTATCATCCCTCTTAACTTCTCCTCCTGTGTCCTCATCCATTTATACTTTTCTTCCAGCACAACTCCGCAACACCCAGTCGACGCGTATGATGTAGGGGCGCGCTGGCGATCGAGACGGCCGTCGTAGGGCCGCGAGAGGGACGGTCGCGACGGCGAAGGACGGTCTCGCGCGCACGGTAGCCGAGATGCGCGCTGCAGGGAATTAGAGTTTCGGATAGGGGGGAGATTTCACGACGCTTGCGACGCGCCAGAAAATTTTTTTTTCTTGATGTGCGGGAAAACAAATTAGGCAAGGGCGCTTTTACCGGGCATACAAGCAAATACAAGCATAATCGCGAGGAACGCCAGCTGGAAGCAGGTAGCTGACAAAAGTGCAGATGTCGCGGCCACAATTGCCGTGGCAGAAAAACCCCGTCATTAAGACTGCCTTCAACGTGTGATTTTTATGAACTCCGTTTATGAGCATGGAGGAAAAGCTTTTCTTTCCGTCATGTTTATGAGCCACAGTAGCGTCCATTTTGATACGCCACTACGATGTTAAGTTAGCCGTTTTAGAGGCGTTCAATCATCGTGTATCCAAGTAACAAACTGGTGTACAATTTTATATTTTAAACAAACCTAAAAAATATTGCATTCTGTAATTTTTGACATTTTGTTGGGCTAATTAAATGTTAAATGACATATTTATTCAAAATTTTAGTCGTGCGGTTTCTGTAGTTTCGTACAAAGGCAAATGGCGCCGTACAGGTAAAACGTGATCGCAGTAATCGTGGTAACGCTACTGTTCTCTGATAGCCTACGTTTAAATATTTCGTGGGAGCACTATAGATTATATGCATAAGCTCTATAACAAGCAAGTTGTGCTTGAGGTCTCAAGGATTTTTCCCCAGCTAGGTGCAGCTATCGCAAGTTGAATAAGACTGAGGGACAAAGGATTTTGCCTCGGCTGGACTCTTGACATTGCAGGTACAGGTCCGCGCAGAAGTAAACGGAGCACGGGAGCGGTGGCCGAACTGCATCGCTGCGCCGCGTATGGGCGCCGACGGGAACCATGAAGCGCCGGTCAAAGAGTGTGTTCGCACTGCCCCCGCCGCCCTATCTGATATGTTTAATCGCCGCTCTGCTGGCGTGTCATGCTCGGCGAGACTGTCTTCAAAAGGCAGCGCTGGGCTATAGAGGGGCGCTGGTTGCATTGCCGCTCGCAAGCATCAGCGGCGACTGAATCCGCTGCTCACGAGCTGGACGAAGCTGCGCGCGCCCGGAAACGTTCGTTGTTGCGCGCTGTAAAGGGTGGCATAAAATTGTAGGCCGCTGCGGTTTGGCACAGCGTGTCATTGCGATGTAATTAATAGTAAGCCGGCAACAAAATTGCCCTGGACAAAATAGAGAGCACATTCACAGGCATTTTTGTTGTTCGGAAAAAAAAAATCTCTCATCCGACATTGTTTTTTAAATTTTGAGTTTTGTCCCAAGTTATTGCTGCCGCTCAGTCCAGGTCTGTTCTGAAGAAAGAGGAAAACAATCACTGCCTGCTATTATAGCGGGCCTCATAGGGCGCATATTTTGTTTTCGCATTAAAACCGAAGTTGTTATTTTTAACGAGCACCATATATCAGTTCAGACAGTGTTGTCAGATTTAAATTAAACTCCGCATTGAATTGAAAGATGGCTTTACCGCATGACCCCAATGTCTTGCAAAAAAAGCACCGCCAGGGCCCTAAATGACCGAAGACGAGTACAGCGAAACCTCGATATATCGAACAGCGTGGTGCCCGCGAAATAGTTCGATATAACCAGAATTCGATATATATAATCACGAAGCAAACGCGTCATAAACTGGTACAAATCAATAAATGAACGAATTGTGCAGTAAATACTACCTTGGTGCTTCAAAGTATTTATTCTTTTGGCTTAAAGTACCGCAGCAGGGTAGCTGGCGTGTTATACACGACTTCCTCAACGTAGTCCAAACGTTCCACAAGCAACATGCCGGTGCCTTTTATAGCGCTGCAGTAGCGGTGCGGTAGGGCCACAACCGCTGAAGCCTCGGTCGAAGTCGGGAGCGGGTGCTCTAATCAGCGCTTGCGGGTACAACCTCGGCAGCGCCTTCTGTTTGTGCGCTCAGTAGTAACCTCTGCTAGGATCTCCACACCCGTCAACTCTTGCCGTCGTACCGGTGCTGTCGTCACCGCCAACTAAGTCTCAATGCACATGCTTCGTGGCTCAGCCCCAACAAAGCGCTCCAGCTGGTCCAGGTTTCTTCAAGTTCGCATTCTTCTTTTGCACCGTCTAATTCAGCTTCGGTGCTACCCGAGCGAAGCAGTCGGGAATGCCCATCGCGCCACCGCTATCCTCGATGTGTACTGCGGGATAGCCCGCCGCCTGTCAACAGAGCGCGAGCAGCCTGGCAGTCTGGGGTGGCGGAGTTCGATATACCCATTTCATGTCCGTCCCAGTTCGAAATAAAAAATTAAAAATGCATGTGATTTCCCGCGGGATATAGAAAATGTTCGATATAGGCAATAATTCGATATACCCGTGTTCGATATATCGAGGTTTGACTGTTTTGTAACGTAGTATTTTGGTCACATACTGCCGCTACTGTAGCATGAAGATCGGAAGGGAAAAGTCGAGACGTCGAAGAGGTTTTAAAGGATAACTTGTTTACTTTACAGATGACATTGGTGAAATTTAGCACATATGAATTAGAATGAATACACTTGTTACATAGATTAGAAAGACAGTCAAAGATTCAGAGTACTTAGCGGGACATAGTTGGCGGGCGAATGGCTCCCGGCGGGAGGGCACGACGACGAGCGGCAGAGTGCGGCTCTCCTGGTGTTGCTCTCCCCTCAATCGCCAGAGGGGCCGCGTATATTGCTTTGGGGGGACGCATTGGGGAAAAGCGCATCCTAGCGTGTGCGGACGGGTGGAAGAAGGCTAAGGCCCACCCGCAGCCAATCAGGAGGACGCTTCTAAGCTCCAATCAGACATGTCCCCGCCAAAGTGAAAAGGACAAAAACACAGAACAAGGTTCCGACTCGAAAACGCGCGCTTGGAGAATTACGGGCGTAGAGCAAGTAGTTAGACAAAACGCACTAAAGAGACAGGGGAAAGGGAAAGGTCGTCGGAAGACCACAGCGGCCCGCGTAGGCTCGCAACGGGGGTCGGAGACGCCAGTGCGTCGCGGTAATACAAGACGAGGCGAGGGCCCGCTTCCCCCAACAGCCGTCGTCTCCCGGTCGGCCGACGGGCAGACACACGCGCCGGAGCCGATTCTCAGAAATAAGGGCGCCAGGGCCCAGCCGCGTCCGAAGCGCTTTCACACTAACACTTGGGAGGAAGAGCCCCGGCGGCCGCACAGAACTAAAAAACAACCAGAAAACATCAAGGGATCTCCTCTTCGCGACACCTTCCCCGACGGAAAAAAGAGTGCCCTCACTCTTGCACAAAGTTTAAAACATAAGAAAACATTTTCACAACCCGACAGCGATAACTGAAACGACATGGCATGCGGACTCGAGAAGACAAAACACAGACTCTAACACAGGAGTCGACAAACTATCTCCGCTGAATCAGTCAACGCACACGCGGTCACGTAATGGAGTTCCGTTTTCACTTCACACGCGCAGTCTCTTATCCAACACAGGAGAAAACGTTCCATTTACATATACGAACAAGAAAATAACAAGACGGGCACTGTGAACGACACAGGAATAACATGCTCTCTCTAAAAGTTACATCAAGACACCGTAAAGCTCTCCGGCATTCATGTCATATACCAAGTTCTGAGGAGCTTGACGCGAAACAAAATGTGTCCTTGGACAACAGGTCGCATAAACATAACACTGAAGCTATCCTCTAGTCAACTTCAAGTAACCAGCAAATAAAAATAAAAACAAGCGCATTCTCGGCCACCGTCACTCAAGAAAATACTCAGTGCCTTAAAGATAGGACTACAAATAGTTCATAAGAAGGCACTAGAAAACTGAAATAAAATTATATACAAGGGCTCACCGTATTGAAGTTATGTCTGACGCGCCAGTTGAAATCTACGCACTCTTGGGCACTATACTCAACACATTTCCACTTATATTCAACTCTACTTGTTCTGCCGCCATACTCGTCCATTATGAAAAAAGAGTACCCAAAGAAGATCCTCCCGTTCGTTCAAACACTCGAAACTAACACAAAGGAACGGCTACGAAAATGGGTTACCAGAATACTAGACGCCAACACAACAAAACGGCCAAGAAAATGACTTCCGGGAAAACTGCCAAACATCTAAACACAAAAGCTACAAAAGTCAAAACTTGGCGGTAGCGCATATGAAGTATGATACAAAATAAACATTGGCGCCTGACGAAACCTTCCAGACGCTCCTAACCCCTCAATGCTCCGATACAAACAATAAAATAAACAAAAAAAAAGAACATTGATACACACTTTTTCATGAACAGGAGCGGCAGAAATGATAAAGATAACACATGATGAAATATTTGCACACAAGACTTTAAAAGTATACGTATCGGCTACCCTACATGCTAACAAAATAAGAACAGAGACTGCCGAATATCAGCAGTGGTGAGAAACCTTCGCCCACCCGACGCATTCGCAGAACTGCACGCCCGCTAGCTCTCCCCGTCCGCGGCATCCCGGGCACCCCCGTTGGTGTCTTTGTTTGTACTTCGAGCAGCGGCGTGCAGCGTAAACATCTCAACTCCTCGTTTCCCTCAGACCCCCAACCCCGAAGTGGCTGCCGTATTTGCTTCAAGACATAACCTAACTCCGGTAGAAAGGAGCCGAGGAAACGGATATCAGCAGTCTCTAATATAGCGAGATCTGCGCAAAAATCAGCCTTTGCATAGGCGCGTAGGGGTCTTCTTCGGGGCTCCTTCGCCGGGAGAGCCGAACGCTTGTGCCGTTAAGATTCTGACTACAAAGCTGTCCAACTCCCGCGCGAAGAGCCCACATACCCACGAAAAAACGGCTGCACGCTCATAAATTGTTGCCTTCAGCATCCACAGCGGCTAGTTACATAAGCAGGCTGGTGCTGGCAAAGAAAATGAACCAAAGACAACCAATCAGTGGGCGCCCCGGACACGCGGAGAAGAAAAGCCTACAGGCATACAGTCATGCGGTGCGCCGAGAGGCAAAAATCCTCTCACCTTACTGCGTGCGCGGGAAGCTCTGCCGCCGCGATGGAGAGTGGCCGGCGCTGGGCGACGTTCCGGTGCCGCGTCTGGGCCGGGAGGCTTCTTCTTCGCCGGAGGCGTGGCGAGCATGACGGGCCCAGGCTTGCGTCGGGCTGTAGCGCTGTGCGATGGCCGTGGAAGTAGGAAAGTCTTTTGCCACGTGTCGCAGCATGTCGTTGCTTGTTCTTGCCGCCCACGGTGCGCGGACGAAGGACGTTAAATCAGGTGAAGCTTGCTCAGTAGACAGGATGAAGAGGTTGACGCTGAGCAGCAGGAAGATGAACGAGGAGAGGGGGGGAGCCCATGATGGCAGAGGGGGTGTTCGCTAACCGCTCACCTATCACCACTTTTGTAACGTAGTATTTGGTCACATACTGCCGCTACTGTAGCATGAAGATCGGAAGGAAAAGTCGAGAACGTCGAAGAGGTTTTAAAGGATAACTTGTTTACTTTACAGATGACATTGGTGAAATTTAGCACATATGAATTAGAATGAATACACTTGTTACATAGATTAGAAAGACAGTCAAAGATTCAGAGTACTTAGCGGGACATAGTTGGCGGGCGAATGGCTCCCGGCGGGAGGGCACGAGACGAGCGGCAGAGTGCGGCTCTCCTGGTGTTGCTCTCCCCTCAATCGCCAGAGGGCCGCGTTATATTTGCTTTGGGGGACGCATTGGGGGAAAAAGCGCATCCTAGCGTGTGCGGACCGGGTGGGAGAAGGCTAAGGCCCACCCGCAGCCAATCAGGAGGACGCTTCTTAGCTCCAATCAGACATGTCCCCGCCAAAGTGAAAAGGACCAAAAACACAGACACAAGGTTCCGACTCGAAAACGCGCGCTTGGAGAATTACGGGCGTAGAGCAAGTAGTTAGACAAAACGCACTAAAGTAGACAGGGGAAAATGGAAAGTCGTCGGAAGTACACAGCGGCCCGCGTAGGCGCGCAACGGGGGTCGGAGACGCCAGTGCGCGCGGTAATACAAGACGAGGCGAGGGCCCGCTTCCCCCAACAGCCGTCGTCTCCCGGTCGGCCGACGGGCAGACACACGCGCCGGAGCCGATTCTCAGAAATAAGGGCGCCAGGGCCCAGCCGCGTCCGAAGCGCTTTCACGCTAACACTTGGGAGGAAGAGCCCCGGCTGTGGGCCGCACAGAACTAAAAAACAACCAGAAAACATCAAGGGACCTCCTCTTTGCGACAGTATAGTCGTCATGACCGATGATGACCATACTCGTCATCGGTTAATTTTGGTACAAAATCTGATGACGGCTATCCTCGTCAACAGGAGCGAAAGGATTAATGCGACAACAAAATATGCGCCCTATGAGGCCCGCTGTAATAGCAGGCAGTGATTGTACCTATGCTTTACGGCGTTCTCTATCACAGAATTTCCACCACATGGACATCTTTTCCCCCTTTCATCAGAACATACCTGGACTCAGCGGCAGCAATAACTTGGGACAAACTCAAAATTTAAAAAACAATGTCGGAGGCGAGATTTTTTTCCGAACAACGAAAATGACTGGGAATGTGCTCTCTATATTGTACAGGGCAATTTTGTTGCCGGCTTACAATAAGTTACATCGCAATGACATGCTGTGCCAAACCGCAGTGGCGTACAATTTTATTGCCGCCCTTTACAGCGCGCAACAACGAACGTTTCCGGGCGGCGCGCGCAGCTTCGTCCAGCTCGTGAGCAGCGGATTCAGTCACCGCTGATGCTCGCGAGCCCAGCTGAGAGAGAGAATAAACTTTCTTTAGAGAGAGAAGAATCTTATTGAGAATTAAAAGAAGTCTTCGGGGTGGCTTCCCTAGTCCAGGACGCCTTGCAACCAGCGCCCCTGTATAGCCCAGCGCTGCCTTTTGAAGACCGCCTCGCCGAGCATGAGGGCATTGACGCCAGCAGAGCGGCGAATAAACATATCAGATAGGGCGGCGGGGGCAAGTGCGAACACACTCTTTGACCGGCGCTCCATGGTTCCCGTCGGCGCCCATACGCGGCGCAGCGATGCAGTTCGGCCTAGAGAGCTAGAGCTAAGAGTTGCGCGACCCTTTTCCACGCGCCGCCGTGATTTGCGACACTCCGGTTATCCATGCCGCGCAGAGAAGCCCCCACTACGGCTGCGCCGCAGCCGCCGACGCGGGCGGGGGCACCACGCTCCGCTCAGGAGCAGCAGCAGCAGCGCGAGGCGCCGCCGACCGAAGCGCCCCCACCGCGCGTCGGCCGCCGTCGGAAGCGTGGCGGCGAGGCTCCTTCACTCGCGACGGGCGGCTTTCCCGCAGCACTCCGGATAACAAAGATGGCGGTCGGTCGCGCAACTCTTAGCTCCCTGAGGGAGCTATATACAGGAACTCTAGTTCGGCCACCGCTCCCGTGCTCCGTTTACTTCTGCGCGGACCTGTACGTGTCTCTGTTTTTTCTTTTTTGTGTGCGTGGTGGACTATCATGAACTGGTCATTTAAGTGGTGCTTGAACTTTAGTTCTACAAATATACTGTGCTCAACAAACGTGTTTTCTACGCGCTTTCGTTCTTAATTGCACCGGCGACCGCTCATGAAGGAAGTTGACTTAAATTTTACTTTATTGGATTTTATTTTCACAAACCACACGTCCTAGGTATGTTTTTTTGACGCTGTGTCTAAAGGTACGTCGGAAGTACGCGCGATCCTAGAATCTAACGATATGTCGGACGTACGCCGATCCTAGAATCTAACGATACGTCGGACGTACGCTGACCCATAAAATCTGGTTGTCGTGCTGCATATCTAAATTGCCATATTACACATTTTCAGAGACCGGAGCCTAGGGGGCGGATGCTGAGAACAAGTGCAAGCCATTCTTCCACCTCCCCCTCGCCTGCTGATACGGGGACACCATCGAAGCAGAGTGAAAAAATCGTTGTGAGCCAAGCAAGCAATGAGGAGGAACTATTTTGATGCAGTTTTAATAAATCACACCAAGAAGCTCTGCTGCCTTGTGCTATTTGTTGGTGCTACCTGCTTGCGCAGTCAAGTGCAGTTGGGAGAGAAACGTCCCGTGCAGATGATTGTGGAACGGGGAGTGCCGGAGATCAGCTGCAGTGGAGTAGGTGAGAATGGCCGCAACTGGTCCAGTTGGGACCAGTTGCGGCCATTCCCAGTTATTCCACTTGCAGCTGGTCCCAACTGGGACCAGTTTCAACTGGTCCCAACTGGAATTTATTGCGACTGGTCACTGGTACCAGCTGTAACTGGTCCCTTTGGGACCAGTTGCAACTGGTTCCAACTGGGAATTGTTCCATAACCCAGTTTAACTGGGACCAGTTGGGACCAGTTGGATTCCCAGTTGAACATTTTCACTAGGGTTGTAAAGGTAACCCGCATCAATACAGCAATAAAAACGCTCCTGGTAGTCTGTTCATCAAAAAAAAAAAAAACTATGCAGGCAGCTTGACAATGCTGAGCTTGAGCGAGACCAGAGTGATTCGAAAGCGCGTCATCCCTATTTCATATTTGCCGCGCTTTCGAGGCGCTTTTTCAAAGAAAGTGCTACGAGTTGTGCCGCGCCTCCGCCAGATGGCGCCACGGGTCCCGCGACCGAGAGAAGACGCAGTGAAACATCCCCCTCGCGAGGGGCACGATCAAATGCAGAGCATTTCCGGGGGCGCACGACGTTAAGTAGTTTTGGTTACGTTAATGTTGTTGCACTTGTGCAACTGCTGACGAGAGAGCGCTCGTCAGCAGTAATTTGAATGAGTCAACGATATAAGGCGTGTTGGTAGCGTCCCATTCTGTGTCGGCTTTGTGGCGCAGTGGGTAGAGCACCATGTACATTGCGTTCTGCCCGCAGGGTCGAGGGGTCGAAACCGGGCGCCGGATAGTATTTTTTTTTATATAGTAGGGAGGGGTGCGGTGCGGACTACGGATGTCAACGCGGGTGACATCGTGAGTTACTGAAATGCTCTGCATTTAAAACAAAGCAACAGTGGACAGCAGTCCACGACTCAGTATAGTAGCGCCGCTTGGGAGGCAAGGCGGTAAGCAAGGCTGCAGAGCCTAATGACTCACTGGAAGATTGTTTGAATACTCGCCCACGTGAGGTCATGGCAGACGTCACGAAAGCACACGATTTGGCGGGAGAATCAAAATTTGACCTAAATTGATTCCTTAGTGAATACGGCATCGTTTGCTGCTTAACAAACTTCTATTTTGTCAGCATGGCCCCTTTAGGAATTTTTTCGCACAAGCTCAGCGTCTTAAAGCTACAGTAGTTGATAAAAAAAAAACAAGCAAAGTTAATGCAACCTTCCGTACCAATCTATGGATAGCCAACACCAGTCTTCTTGATGCAGTAACCGGTCACACTGAAGTTTAAAATGTCCTCAAAATGTACATGCCCTGATCCCGCAAAAAAGTGACACACGTTACTGCAAAAAACAGCCCAAAGAAATCACTAATGCCCAATAAGCGGAGTCTCCCAGAGCGACCCAATGTCATTGGTGGATGCACATGACTCTTACTGAACACAAGGCAACGAATCCTCTCTCCTCGAACTAACACGATGACAGTCTTTTCTCCTCGAAATAACACAATGACAGTCTTATGTGAGCTTTAGGCCACACACTCAGCCTGGCCCCACGCAGCCAGCAATGACGACTAATGTGTTTTGGGCCGAAGGCATTTGTAGGACCCTTTCGATGAACATTTCAAGCCGCTAAAGAACTTACTAACTTGGATAAGTGTCCACAAACAGCATGATGCCTTCAGCGTGGTGCACGGAAGAAACAAAGAAAGGAAAGGAAAGGAGATATGTACAACAGTGAAAGAATAGCATAAGAAATGAAAATACAACAATGGAACAAACGTCACATGACTGACTCACACGATTCTACAACAGAAATGAACGCACTCACGATTTAGACACATTTTTAACAGGTCGGATAAAAGTGCTGTAACAGTCAGAGATATTCAGATCAGGTGCCTCAAGTGAATTCTAAAGGAGTTGTGTTCTTTGGATAGGACTTTTATGATTGACGGCAGCATAAAATAGTGGCGAGGAACGGCATCGTGTGGGGACATGAAAATTGATGGAAGTTAGCAAATCAGCTGCCCTTAACAGAACCATGAACGAGCTTGTGAATAAAGCACATATCGAGGAGTGTTTTTCGGTTGCTCAGTCTGTTTGGATGAAGTATTCTGTTGTACGTGCAATATATTCTTCTGAAAAGGTAACGATCATAACAGATTCGAACAAATCTCATCTGGACTTGTTCCAGAGACGTTGGCAAGTATTGAGGAACAGAGTTTCATACAACTGAACAGTACTCTAGCTGGGAATGCGAAATAGCCCGAAAGAGGGGCTAATAGCAGATAGGATCGGTGAACTCTTTTGTGACACGTGCTAAGAGCCCCAAGGACTTCATTGCTTCGCTGCCTGTTCTTTCAATGTAATGTTTAAAACTCAGTGATGAATCAATATACACCCCCAAGAGCCGGACTGTTGACAATCGAGTAATGGAACCACCGTGGAGCTTATACAAGAATTCAATCGGCACCTGTCGACAATGGTACGAGATCACAATTGTGTTGAAAGGGTTGATGCGAAGCATGTTTGCTGAACACCATGCTCAGACAGTGTTGATGTCACGTTGTAGAAGAGAGCACTCGCCATCCCTATTTATAGGCCGAAAGACCTTAATGTCATCAGCAAAGAGGAGCATTTCAAGAGGAGTGTTGCATCTGTTCAGCCAAGTCTGATAAAAATCAAGAACAACATGGGGCCCAGGTTGCTTCCCTGAGGCACTCCGTAAGTTGACCAAAATACACCAGTTCATAATCTTGTGCAAATCAAGAGGCTCTGACAGTCTTTAAGGAAGCAATAAAATTTATTTTGCTGTCTAAAACATTATCACAAAGGCACAACATAAATCTTCCGGCCAGCAAAACAGTATTTATAGCTGAATATTTCAATACATGAGTACTCAATAGAGGTAGGCAGGCACATCAATTGCACACAGACTTTAGTTCACTGCATTGGCATATGAATACCAAATCAGTTAATGCAAATTTCGTTTGACACTAATGCAAATTAGATACTATACACTGGTGCAAATCAAAAGTGCATGTTCTTGAAAGTTGGGTGACTGCTCATTTAGTAACAATAAGACCGGCACAACTTACACAACTGCACCAATTTTATTGGAGTGCATTTTTATACTCATAACAAGTCATGTGTACTGGCATGTACAGCAAATCACAGTTAAGGTAATACAACCATCAGAATGCACTGGCAATTGATGCCAGTTGTGTCATCATAGGATGCCATACACAATTACGACTAGCCTTGATGATTAGGCACTGTGACTAGTCAAGAAATGGAGTAGCAATTAATTAATACTAAAGGTGAAACTGTATGCAGTTGTAAATAATACCCAGAGTCAACAGGTTCTGTCCTATTTGTAGGTCCTGTTTAAAATACCTACAGAATTATTTCAATAAGTCTGAACGAGATTCCAGAATAATTACACAAGCAATCTCGCATTGTCCACACCAATCTGATTCACAAGCAATAAAAGTGTTTTTAAAAACAAAGGTCTAAAAACGAAGAATCACTTAATTTTCAATGCTAGAAAAAGGAAAACTTGTACTGTCGCATCTACACTCCAAATGTTCTCACACCTTTTAGTCATTGCAGCAAATGTGCCCGTGATGGTCCCAGTAAGAAGACGCAATAACAAGAATGTCATTCACAGATGCGTAAATGCGCTCCTGAGAACAGTTCAAGCCTAAAAAATTCTCGTAATTTGAATACCGAAGTACTAGTAGCCCCCCACCCACAACTTGCAGAGATTAAATCCAAGCAAGTTGCGTTTCTTTACGTAGCTCTTCAGTGCTTTCAGCTACCAAAGTTAAGTGGCCCTCGCTTACAGGTAGACACACTTAGGAGCAACTTATTTGGGAAGTTTTAACATCGCAAAGGTAAACTATTAGAATTTGTATAATCGAACACCAAAAAGCAGTGACACGTTTAAATTTTTGCCACTGGTAGCGCTGAAGAGCTATGAAAAGATCGGGGCATCTTGCACTAAGCCCACCGCACGGCCGAAACTCATAAAACCCTGAGTGTGTAGTTCTCTTTGCAGGAGCAGAGTGGGAAGCTGCAGCACGGCTGCAGCCACGGAAGCCATAAGGAGTTGAGTAAGTCAAATTGCTGCGGCACCGGCGACAGCGATGCCCGGTGTTTCGTGAGTGCCGCGTTCACAGCTTCGAGAACTTTGGGAACGCGGGGGTCGTCGGCCGGTGTGAGCGAGCGGGATTCCGAGGGATCCGAGACCAGGTTGTAGATGAGCGGCGGGTCGTGGTCCAGCACGTAGCTGCCGTAGCAGTGGCAGACGTAGGCGCACTGCTTCGGGTCCGAACTGTGGTAGTGCACCTTCCAAACACCGGAGCCTGTGTGGTAATGAAGTGGCACAAAACCATGTGTCATTGAAGAAATTGGCTTTTAAAAACGATAACCTTTTTCGGGCTAGTTAAAGCGGCCATGCAGACAAAATACAAGGTTGTTTGTATTCAAAAGATTTCGTGTTTTATAGTGCCCCCAGCACTTGTGTGGCAGAAAATGATGC
>JABSTR010002315.1:0-63692 GCA_013339765.2 Haemaphysalis longicornis
CAGCACACTTCTGAGGGGAAAAAATGAGCCCACAGCATCTGAAATATTTTCTCATCTTCACAACTGCCTTCTTCTGGAGTGCGGCGCGAATGTTTCGACGGTTCCTGCCTGAAGCCCAGATGCACAGATGTCATCTGCATACAGTGAAATGTTAACGTCTGGGCAGGACTGTGGGAGGCGTATGAGACAGATGCTAAAAGCGTCGGGCTAAAGACACAGCCTTGAGGAACTCCTTGCGGGACGGGATGTTTGGCCGTTTCGCCATCACTGGTGGCCATGTAGACGTACCGGTCTTGCAAGTAGTCACATAGCCACTGGAACATGCGTCCTCGAAGCCTATGCATGTCATCTCTCTTCGGATGGCTTTGTGTGCGACGCTGTCGAATGTTGCTTTGATGTCAAAAAACAGCATAAGTGATGTTGTTTCCGGCTGATTTTTGCTGGGTAATATCTGACACCAAGGAAATAATGTTGTCTACGCTACTACGTCCTCTCCTGAATCCAGACATTTGCAATGGATAAATGTCTCGATTCTCCAGGTCCCAAACAAGCCGTTCCAGCACCATCTTCTCCATTACCTTGCCAATACAACTTAGTAGTGCAATTGGCCGATAAGAGTCTATATCCGTTGCCGGTTTGCCTGGTTTGAGAATCGCCACCATCCGGGCAATCTTCCAGCAGGCCTCAAGACGCCCGATCTGCCAGGATTGGTTGTAGAGGGACAGCAACTGCTGGAGCCTTGGGGCCCAAATGGCGTAAAGCCAAATACGTGATTCCATCAGCGCCCGGAGAGGAAGACAAGTTGAGATTTCCCAACGCCGTGGTAAGCTCTTCAATGGTGAAGGGTTCATCCATCAGCGTTGCGTTCGCGGTGGAGTAGCAGAACGCGGACACCTCCGAAATTATCACGTTGCTGGGCGGAATGGTGATTCTAGTGCAGAATTTTTCGGCAACGCTCACTTCACTGACGCCCTTCTGGAGAGCCACGGCTGAGAACGGGTGAAGTGGGCTTGCTGGTGTTCTCAAGGTGCGAAACGTTTGCCAGATACGCGTGAGTGGTTTGCGCGGATCCAGTCGAGAGCAGAACTGACTCCAGCGCTGTTTAGCGAGCTTGCGAATGTGTTTTTGGACGTGTTTCTGCGCCCGTCTAGCGTCTCGAATATCATCCGGAGACGCCGTTTTCGTGCTCGCCGCTCTGCTCTCCTGCGAATTGCGCGAAGTCGCTCGTACTCGATGTCTACTGCTGATGCCTCCTTGGGGAAGCAAACAGCGTCTTTCGGATGCAGCCCTCGCGTTCGAAACAGCGTCAGCAAACTTCTCGTGCGTGCTAAGAGTGGCACTGCTGTCCTCGAGAAAGTCTCTGAACTTCTCCCAATTTGTACCGTGCACCCTGAGTTTTTGTGGACCTCCACAGATTCCCTTGATGATTGTATATGTGGGCAAATGGTCACTTCCAAAGCTTTCTACGTCAGCAAACCACGACGCAGATAACAGCAGGAATGTAGATATCAGCGTCACATCCAAGGCACTCGATCGTTTTACCACGACAAATGTGGCTTCGCCCGTGTTTAAGACGTCCAATCCAGCGTTGGTAGCGACGTTTAGAAGGCGGTTTCCCCGAGATGATGCGCTTCTGCTGCCCCAAGCCGGGTGATGCGCATTGAAGTCACCCGTCAGCACATGAGGTGGTGGCGTGTTGGCCAGAATAGAAGGCAAACGCTTGGTGTCAAAGCGCGCTCGAGGAGGTATGTAGCCGTTGATGACAAATTTTACGGCCTTTTGTTGCACCGTAGCCGCGACGTACTCATTTGAAGAGTCATTGCTAATTGCTAGTAGGACCCTGCTTCGGTTCATGTCGGTTGTGGACTCCAAGAGCAAATAGCCAGGAATTCTAACCTTGCAGCGCAGGATAGATTCCGATGTGGCGATTATAGGGAAACGGTGCTTGCTGACGAATTGCCGGAGGTCAGATAATCGTGCGTGAAGCCCACAGGCATTCCACTGAAGTATGGTCGCCTGATTCCGGATATTTTGTAGGCGCAATGTCGTGCCGGTGCTCAATGCCAGTGTTGTATGAGGGGAGCAGGGAGCAACGACATCGAGTAATGTTATGATCGCGCGGACCACGGGAGACGTGAAAGGAGCCAGGAACGACCGCACAGCATCTAGTAGCACTTGCCATGAAGAGCTTGAGGTATGAGTGGGCAGCTGTTGCTGCTGGCTCACTTCGGCTGGGATGCTTGCCGTTATTCCGCTGAACGCATTCTACCGATGGAATGACGGATAACCTGGACTTTACGGCTGCTGATGCTGAACACCGGTTGTCAAATATTCTGTGGCTGGTAGCTTGCCGTTATTCTGCTGAAGACCGCTCACCGAATGAAAAAAAACGTACGTTCGGGGGCCGTGCGTCTTCCGGTCTCCTTAATAGCACCGGTTGCACGAAAGACAGCAATATTGTGCCGCTGGACGCCTGGTTAACCTTAGGAAAAGCGAATGCACGGGGGCCGCAGTCGGCGATCTCTTCAGTACTCCAGCTGCGACAAAAATACGAATACTCTGTGGCTGCTCGCTTGCCGTGCTTCGGCTGAACACCGCTTTCTGAAGGAAAAACGGATACCCTGGAGTGGTACGGCCTTTGTCTGAACATCGGTCGTCGAAAGCAAGATGAATATCTGGCAGACACGTACCTGCCGTTGAGTGTCTGATCAAGGGAGGGCGGAGAAATACGGAAGTGTTGGTAGCCGAACGTTGGCTGATCAACGTAAGATCAGTGGCTGCCAGAACATGCTTGCTGGACATGCCAAAGCGCGGCCATGAGCAGGCCGATGTTCGGGCACACTTTCTGTGCATGGTAGGTCACTGCGACTACGAAAATTGTCTTACAAGGGCTGTGAGGATAGAATACAAGTAGGCGCCAATAAAATGTCTTCTTTGTCCAGATAACAACGATAACAATTTTAATGCAAAGGTCTTATAATAATTCTTTCCAGCTAGTAAAAATTGCTGGAATGACATTTTGAAGAAAGCGACATCATGGAAAAGTCGAGAATATTATCTATAACTTTTAATATACAAAGTACTCGGAGGGTCATCGAAGCGCAACTGTTTTTGGTCATTGAATCGTACCTGTTTTTTGCCACTAAACAAAGAAGGAAGGCTTAACGATGTAGGTTTCTTACGTGACGATGGGCGGAGGTACAATGGGCGTACAGCTACACGGGCGAATATCTTGCCGCTCCTCTAAGTACAAAAAGTGACTTTTGTAATCACATGCACTTCCAAACCCTAGTCCGGATATGACAAGGCGGATTTCAAAGAAAAAGCGGCGGCCCGCTGTTGAACTTTAATAAAAATATTGAGTTAAACAGTGTACCTACACGTTCAATGATTATTGTTATGCAATAATCATGCGCATTAAAAGTACGCCTAGTTACGCCTAAAAAGTGCAGATGCTGCGGCGTGCAGTCAAAACGAGCTTCATACCCTCCTACAATTTTCTAAAGTTCATTCATATTTCCGAGAAGTTTCCACTCCTCGATCCTAAATGACAGACTTTCGGTTGTCTGTTGACATGCATTTTTAATACTCATATAAACTGATATCTGGATCTTTACGAGGAAGAACTTCCAATTCTGAGAACTAGGTCATATTAAAGGTTTGTCGTTTTTTAAAACGGCTAAGAACTGAAACAAATACCAGATGATAAAAGCTCGTATACGAAGCTTGGGTTTTTGAAACAGCTGGCGTACGGTACCGGAGCTTTGAAACTAGTGGGAGCGCTTTAAAAACCGAAAGTGAACGCTAAAAGTTATTTTTGGATCATTCTTAACGACAAACAAACCTTCACTTCGGGGCAAATATAGGAAATTATACGAATAAGTTCAGGGAAAAGGTGAAAGATCACCAGAATTTCTGGAGGCACTTCTGTGTTTTTAAGTGCTTTGAAGGCTAAAGCCTGGCGATAATTAATAACAAATTGTTTACTGCTACATCGCATTTACATCATTTTCTTCACATTTGTTCCATTTATATTTTGCGCGGATGACTTCGACTGGCTTCTTTTCTGCTACACCACATTTAAGTGTCGTTTATAGCTTAGGTTTCATCGGATTGCCACACAAATTACATCAGAACACAGAGTGACCCACGCCACAGCTTCCCTAGAATCAGAGCATGCGTGGCTCACGTACACTTGTTTTGCTCACGTGCCATCCAATTCGTGTGTCACAGGGCACGTACATGTATTCTAGAATCTTTACGTTTCCAATTTCTAGTACTGTGAACTTAGGGAAGCCTAGACATTTGCTCCTCAAAGCTCCCGATGCTTGGTCAATCCCCCCATGTCGGTACGTGCAGCGCATATGGGAACACAAACGAGTACTTTGGTTCTACCGCTGGCAACATGCGGAGACAGAGCAGTGGTAGAGCATCGGGTTGCTACTGTGGGGACGAGACTCAAGTACAAGTGTGTTAGTATCACGGATGTGCTTTTAACAGTGGCTGGGCTTGTCCCTACAACAATAACAAATTCCTCGACCGGGCAACAGTAAGAACGGTCTGAACAACAACAGGGTGGAAAACCGGGCTTGTTTGTAGAGATTCACCTTCAAAGCGCATAAAGAACGGTACAAAGTGGAGGATCAGCGCTTGTCCAGTGTTATTGTCCCCTTTGTCCCGTTCTTTTGGCGCTGTGACGATGAATCTGAACAATGACACCGACAAGAAGTAGAAATGTGGGATAATCTGCTGCAGCCGCAAGTCTGCAGAGTGAAGAGAATAAAGCGATCTCGCCACGCGCCTCGCTCCATGCACCTGACGTCATGCGCCTGTGGCTGAGCAAGCATTCCTTCCAACATGGTGTCAGAAGTGGGATGTGCTGTCCGCTGCCCTCCGCCCAAAAAACACGTTAGCACACCCAACCACCCTGCATGGTGAAGCCGCAGGCAACCTGCTGGTTCGGCCGCTTCTGCCTCGTCTACGGACCTTATCTGGACTATAGCGACCAGCTTGCGGCCTTCTCGGGCGACGCATCCTCGATGTCCAAAAAAAAAAAAAAAAAACGGCGGCACTGTCTCGTCCCATATGGCGGCACCTTACCCGTTCACCTTTTCCTCACCGTCAGCCTGGCCTCAATAGAAAACACGCTTTCTCCGCTACCGGGCAGCTTGAGGGCTAAGCGATCGACCAAAAGAATGCCAGGCGGTCGCACTGGTGTACCTCAATGGAACCAAGCGAGAAGACGTTTTTAACACATTCAAGTTGACCCCTGACGAGCAGAAAAACTTCAACGCTGTGCTAAAGGGCTTCGAGGACTATTCGATACATTGCCGAAACATCATCTTCGAGTGGGCTAAATTGATGGATGGTGAGCCCGAGGAAGATTTCGCCTTAGCCGTGCACGCACTAACAGAGACCTAACTATGGGGAGCTCTGCGAAAAGTTAATCCGTGACAGACTAGTCGTGGGCCTCAAGAACCGCAAACTGTCACAAACTCTGCTGCTTGACCCCATCTTAGATGTCATGAAGGCTGTAACCGTTGCTCGTCAGAATGATGCAGTACGAAAGGAGCAGGCAGAACTCCTTTCGGTCATGCCGAAGGAAACAGTCAAACTCGATGCTCTTAAAGCACGATGGAATAGACCCGCTAAACACCCCAATGCAACGTCACCTCCTACGGCACACAACACGACAGGCTCCAAGAAAAACGTCTCATCGTGTGGCCCGTGCGGCAAAGAACGTCGCGTGATAGCCACATATCCTGCTAAAGCATCATCATCATCATCATCACCAGCCTATCTACGCCCACTGCAGGGCAAAGGCCTCTCCCATTATTCTCCAATTACCTCGGCCCTGTGCCAACTGTGACCAATTTATCCCCGCAAACGTCTTGATCTCATCTGCTCATCTAACATTCTGCCGCCCCCTGCAACGCTTGCCTTCTCTAGGGATCCACTCTGTTACCCTTAATGACCAGCGGTTATCTTGCCTTCGCATTACATGCCCTGCCCACGTCCATCTCTTCTTTTAAATTTCTACTAATATATCTTTAACACCAGTTTGCTCCCTGACCCACTCCGCTCTCTTCTTGTCCCTTAATGTTACACCTATCATTTTCCGCTCCATTGACCGCTGGGTCGTCCTCAATTTAAGTTGAACCCTCTTGGTGAGCCTCCAAGTTTCTGCCCCGTAGGTGAGTACCGGTAAGATGCAGCTGTCATACACTTTCTTCTTCAGCGAAAATGGTAGGCTGCTATTTATTATCTGAGAATGTCGGCCATATGCACCCCACCCCATTCTGATCCTTCTAATTATCTCTGCCTCATGGTTGGGATCTGGGGTCACAACTTGGCCTAAGTAGATATATTCGCTTACCACTTCCACTGCCTCGCCACCTATCTCAAACTGCTGTGCTGTCCCGAGGTTATTGATCATTACTTTAGTTTTCTGCATATTAATTTTCAGGCCCACGGTTCTACTCTGTTCGCCTACTGCGGAAAGCATGCTTTGCAATTCGTCCCCCGAGTACCCGAGCTAAAGAATACATCTGCCAGAATTGCAGGAAAATGTGCCATTTCTCAACCGTTTGCCGCTCATCAAATGCTCTACGAAACATCGAGGAGGAGCCAGGTTCCCTGGGCCTCACGGCGACGACGGTGGCTGGTCTCTCCCCTCGTGTAGTCACAAACCCTAGTCTTAAAATCGACACGGGAGCGGATGAGACTGTTATCCCGTTGCTACAATTCCGCCAGCTCTTCAAGCACGTAGCTCTCAATTCACCAACCGTGGACTTCAAGGTCCGGATTGGAAGACTATGCGAATCTCGGGACTAGCAAGGCTTCGTTTCAAGCTTCGTTTCACAGCCGAGAAAGCGTGGAAAACGTCTACATTCTACCTCGCCTATGCACAGCCCTACTTGGAAAACCAGCCATCCCCAACCTTGGTTTGTTCTGGTCAGTGAACAATGTTTTGCATTTAAACGTGGAAAGGGACTTTCCTGTGGCTTCCAAAAGCTCTAAAAGCTGCAACAGGTGTATGACATCATGCTCCAAAACGACGCAGCTCTGTTTGCTCTGACGTCCCCACGACGGGTACCACTTCCACTCTACGAGAAGACCAGAACAGAGCTTCAGATGATGCAGGAAGGTGGAGTTATTGCTGCTGTCACACAACCCACAGCATATTGCGCGCCAATGGTCGTGGTACACAAGCCGTCGGGCGAACTTGGCATTTGTCTAGGCCACACAGCACTAAACACGTCAGTACTACGCGAGTGGCATTTGATCCCTGCTGTTGAGCACACCCTTGGCGTGCTTCGAGAAGCCGAATGGTTCTCAAAATTGAACACTGCCTCGGGTTTTTGGCAGATCCCGCTGACATAGAGAAGCAAATTTATCACCACTTTTATAACGCCTTTTAGTCGCTTCTGCTTCAAAGTTCAGCTAGACGCTAGCTCCAAGTGCGCACAAATCACTTGAGCTTCTCAACTTCGTCTAACTCTGTTATTATCGGAGCGTACACAAACCGCCCGAGAAACGACGGCCGAGACCCTGTCTCGCCGTAGGATCCGTCTAGTTGCCCGGTACGGCGCTGCACCCTAAACTTCCGACGCGATCCTAACCTTTATCCTAGGGGGCTCACAAATCCTAACCTAGCTTCAACGGTCGAGACTCCTTGTCCCGCCGGGAAGTGCCCAGCTCGGCGCTCAGATAAGAACAATTTCCAACGGCCAAGTTCAGTCTTATAAAACCTAAAGATCCCCTATCTCGGGGACGCCCCTGTAGCGTTCGTACACGCGTAAGGGAGTGCGCAAATTCACGTAGACAGCTGTCACTCAGCACGCCACGGAATATTCAATGAGGTGCCGCCATTTTTGGGTCAACGGCACGCTCGCAGACGAGCAGGTGCGCGCGACCCCGCGAGGTGAGAGCGAAAGGCGGCGACAGAGCACTGTGCCAGCCGGGGCGCGTTTACAATGGTGTCTTGCGCGGCGCGCGCTTCGACGCCGGTAATCCCACCACCTCCGGGCATCACGCACACGGTTCCCCGAATCCGGCGGCGCCGTCTGGTTTATCAATGGGGGATTATCCCTGTGGTATGCGGTGGGCCAGCAAACCATCTCCTGTGCGCGCCGCGACGTGACGAATTGGCGACGGCTGCAGCGTAGAGTCTACAGTGCTGGGCCACCAGACAGAGTGGATGGCTCTCACGCGCAGCCCGGGCGCCTGGCCGCTAATCTCATAAGTGGACTTTACAGGCGCCATGCCCACTGTGGCAAGCCACTACTGCGCACTTCCAACAGCTTTTAGGTTGAGGGTAACTGGTCTATTTTTTTTCCCATGGCGGCCACGTACTATAATAAAACCAACCCAATGTGCATTCTTAGCTTAATGAACGCGGGGAGGGCTGGTTAATTACATATACTTTGCATCGAATGCACCTGCAGCTTTTATTGCGCTAAATAATGGGGACATCTATGAACAGTGCCAGCGGTTCGAGGAGTTTCGAAAAGTTCTGCCTATATAACCCTCTTGTTGAAGTATCCTCTTAACGTTTGGCCGGAAGGCTGAATCAGGGGACAAGAGGGTATCTTTCTTCGGTGGCTAGTTAGCGTGACCACGGACGCTCTACGGCCACAAGTCAGGCCCATTAAATGCTCTGCACTTAAAATCCTCTGCAGCCTAATTCTGTTGCTAGGCAGGGCGGTTGGAAGGGCTCTGGAGGATGGATCATTTACCGCTGCCTGAAGCCCCCGCGCCTACCTACCTTGAGGCTGCAGCGATCACGGCTTTCTGCTTCCGCTGTGCAGTATAACGTGTGCTCCTAGCAGGTGATCGTTCCTCCTGCTTTTTCTCAGGTAGCGCAGCCTTTTTCCCCCCTAGTACAGAAAAATTTACAGGAATGATTGTCTGTTGCTCGTCTGGCAGTTATCGCCGAGCACCGCACTCTTGGTGTCGGCTCGTATAGATTCCGGCAAATAGTTGCTGTTTAGATACCCACAGCGTTCCGCACTAATTATTTACGGATTTGTTCATGCAGAGAGTGTTTTTTTAGGCTGCCCGCCGGCGAATCGCCGTTTGTACGACGCTGACCGCCGGGAGGCCGTCGCAGGCCGTCGCAGGGTGTCGTTGGTAACTTTGTCGTTTTAGGGGCGAAGCTCCTTAAGGCGTGGGTCTGTCCATCCTCGACGTATGTATGTAGCCACCTCTTGTTTAGTTCTTGGATTGTTTACTAGATGGCGTGGCTACCTCTAGTTTAGTTCTTGGATCGTTTACTAGATGGCGGTACTTGTATATGATGAAAAGATGCGCTTGGATTGTTTACTAGATGGCGTGGCTACCTCTAGTTTAGTTCTTGGATTGTTTACTAGATGGCGGGGAGCGTTGTAATAAAATCCGTTCGCTGTTGGCGCGCGCTCGGAGTCGCCCGATGGATAAGGCTGCAGATGTGCGAGCCCGCGAGGCAGAAGCGCTCCGTGAAGCTGTGCGACGCCGCCGCCAAGATCCTGCCGTACGAGAGCGGAAGGCCGAATCGTGTCGTCTGGCTGCGCGACGACGCCGCCAAGATCCCAGCGTTCGAGAACGAGAGGCCCAAGCGTCACGGCAACGGCGCGAGGACCCTGCCGTACGCGAAGCGGCACGGCTGCGGCGCGAAGAGAATCTCCAGAACGTTAGAGAACGGGAAGCGGCGAGAAAGCGCGCGTATCGGCAGGCAGACCCCGATGCAGTGAGAGCTCGTGAGGCGTCTGCAAAACGCATCAGGCGAGCTCAGCCCCAAGGTGCCGACGCGCGGTTAAAGCGAGACTTTCTAGACGTTACGTTCGGACACAGATGTAGTGGGCGAACTTTCACTGAAGAGTCACGGTTTTACCGATGATTTCCCCTCAGGAGCTTCGCCCACTCATCATCATTCACCCCGTGGATATGCTGTGAATTTTTTCTATGCATGGTAGTTGGCCTTTACTGTTCTTACGTACAACCTGAGCACACGAAATCAGACTGAGGTAGTCAACTTTACGAAATCAGTCTGGTGTCGGCATTTGTACACGAAGCTTCTTGAAAGCCTGCTTCACCAGTATGCACTTTCGCATGGCAGGGAAGACCTTTTCTGGAGGAAGTATGGAATTATGGTATAAAAATATAAAACCACAAGGGTGTATTAACACACCATGATAATCCTCCCAGGTGTCTGTAGAGTGAATGTCACAAACTTCCCTTGCCCGCTCGCGCAAGCAAAGGGGCGCGACGACCGTTATTTCTATTTGCAGGGTGGCCGGCCCGTGCGTGTGCACGTGTGCCGAAGTTGCTTGAGTGAAGTACAGGGTACAGGGGTGCACGAGTACGTTTTAAACAAAATACGTTTACAGCAGGAAAGAGATGAGATTACATTGAGACAGACAGTGCTTCATTAAAAAAAACGAAAGAAAAAAAAACCTTTACGCGGATATCGGCTTTGTGCGCGCAGGCACTAAGCTGGGAGACGCTGAACAATGGGCGCACGTGCGCGTAGGGCGGCTAACGCACAGCGTTACTAGAACAGCGACAACCAGAAAAAAACACAAATACGCAATGCGGGGAACACAGATACACACTCTCTGGGGAGGCTTACATCTTAACACTCAGCAACAACAACAAAAAAACATAACTGGCATGACAGCTGTACGCGACACAGAAAAAACTAGGAGGAGGCATATGTCTAAACCCAAGGCGTGGCTATGGGTAACCGCGGGCTCAATGATGGAAAGTAACGGCGAAGTCGAGTCGGGTTTGCCGGGCAGCCGCTTGCGTTTTTCGGGGATCCGGGTTGCGGAGTCTGGTCGGCCTTGTGACCTGCGACGACGAGGCGAACTCCATCCCGTAGATGAGGCGCTGGTCGTTCAGCCGCGGGCCTACCGACGGACTTCGCTAAAGCCGCGTAACCCCCGGAGCCTTCCCAGCTGATTGCACGTTCAAAAATCTCCAGGGGACTGCCCCATGCTGCCGCTCGCACCCCCTTAAATAAACTTCGCCCGATCGCCCGACTGTCCCGCAGCTTTGTTCCCTCTTTCCCTGGGCTTCCGCCACCACGCCCCATCTGCGAGTGTGCGGCTGCTCGCGTGATTGTGACGTCGCCTTCCCGGAATCGGAGTCGCGGCGAGCGAGCCAAACAGCCGCGACCGAAAATGGCCCTCCCTTGGGGGGGAGGGCGTCATGTCAGCCGCCGGAATGAAAATGAAATACACAACATCCCCCTCGCGAGGGGCACGATCAAATGCAGAGCATTCCCGCGGGGGGCGCGCCTGCAAGTCGTATGGATTACGTATTGGTTGTTGTTGTTGTAATTGTTGTCTTCCAGCGTAGATATTGTCGATGAAGTCGATGGTGAAACGTGAAACGTGCCGTGAACCCCCTGCCGCGGCTATGATGCAACGTGGAGCGGCTATGACGCAACACAATCCACTTTAATCCAATCCAAGCCAAGCCAAGCCAATCCAAGCCAATCCAATCGAATCCAATCCAATGCCCCTTACGAGAGAGTGTTATAGCGCCGAAATCGCGCCACCACACGAACGCGTGATGTTGACGTCACGATCACGCCACATATGTTAGCGACCGCAGCGCGCGCGAACGACATATGTGGTGTAAGCGCGAACCGAGCGATGCGAGAGAGGGCGATGCGAGCGCCCCCACCTGTTCTTGCGCGCGAACCGACTGTTGTTCAGCGCGAACCCAACGCAGCGAGAGAGGGTGTTGCGCACGTCCCCACCTGTTGTGCGCCCGAACCGAACGCGGAGAGAGAGGGTGTTGCGAGCGGAGAGAAGGCGAGGAGGACGCGGGGGAGAGGGCGCACCTGTGGTCGACGGTTGAATGAGTCAAGGATATAAGGCGCTTTCGTAACCTTTTGTTCTGTGTCGGGTTTGTGGCCCAGTGGGTAGAGTACCATGTACCTTGCGTTCCGCCCGCAGAGTCATGGGATCGAAACCTGGCGCCGGTAAGTATTATTTTTTTATATAGTGTAGGGAGAGCGATGCGGACTACGGACGTCAACGCGGGTGACATCGTGAGTTACTGAAATGCTCTGCATTTAAAATTCAGGGCCTGGCCGGCCGTTTGTGACAGTGAAACAAGTTATGTTGCGGATGCAGGACCTTCGAAGAGACGTACAATTAAATGCTTACGCATTAAAAAATACCAGCGCCCCTGTCACTAAAACGGATGGCTGAATACGCAAACACTCCCTTGTTGCCTTACCGAGTTTATACTTTTAGAAAGTCATGCTGATTTCAGACATCATCTTCTACATGAGAAAGCACAAAAGACGCCTGATAATGTATCACAAACTATGAAGTAAATGTTCAGCGCACTGTCACCAGCAACGATTAAAAGAACGAAGATAAACTATAAAGATACTCACCCGCACAACGGTATTTCGATGGTTTAAGCAACCAAGCTCGCATTTTTTCAGGGCGGTAAAGTGAAGTAAGCGCGTGGCAAACATGGTTCACTATGCCTAGAACACACTATGAACAATTCTGAAAGAGATATTTCACAAGACACTTTTTTTTGTTTAGTCATGTGAGCGCACCCAAACTGAAATAAATATTTTTCAGTGCTATATGCGAAGCTCCTGTGAAGTAGACTTGAGTACATTACAAAAACAACGCGGGAAGGACAGTTTTACCAAGACAATGGCAACGCAGGTTCCTTGTTGGCGTAAACCCAAGCTCTGTAAAGCTGGCTCTTTTACTGTGCACAAACGCAATGCTCAGAAGACATTTTCAGTTTAAGATGAGCAGGCTGTTTAAAAGTATGAAAGCCCATAATTTTTATTTCGGGTAAATTTTATTTGACGCCTATTTGCACATCGTGTCTGTGTAGCGCTTCTGACAAAGTCAGCAGCCCTGGAACTTTGACGCGATGCAGTCATATTAAGAGTTCTACGCCCTATTGGAGGAACTCTATATTAGCCGAACTGTCTATTCTCAATTAAGAGCTTTACGCACTATTAGCAAAACTCTCTATGTAGCACCTAAGGAAAGTTACGCATCGATGTCTTCACTAGAATTTAAATGTTGCGATGACCCTTAACTAATCCAAGGCTCCAGTCATCGAAAACGCGGTGGCAGCTTCCAACGTTCGGCATTGCACGTCGTAGTGCGTGCTTGACAGTGCTTCGCTTCCTTGTGGCGTTGCTAAATTGCGCTGTGAGGGTTGTCGCACGATGAAATCGTCTGTTAGAGATAGGATAAGTCATTGGATCCGCTAAGCTGCGTTCAGTCGGCAAAAGTAGGGCAGTGTTTTCACTGAGCTAAGGGACGTTTATTCCTGCTTCTGAAACATGTCAGTAAAAATTAATTTGTGTTAGTTATTCTTGAAACGTTCAGATTATTTGTGTACCACAAGGTTAGGTTACGCTTTTAGGGGCGTCACTTTTGAGTGGGGAAGCGCAGTCCTGGTGTGTGGCTTTTGATTGCCCGATAGGCCCTAATGGTGAGTGGGCTCAGTGCATATTGATTTCGCAATTGGGTTCCTTCCGAGTGCTACTACTCTAGCCCTTGCATGCAGGAGTTTTCGCCATCGGTGATAATGTTTATTTGCTCCTCGTGTGGGTGTGAAGTGATGGTCAAGCATACGTCTTGAGGTGGTCACGAGCAGCTCCTCTTGTATTCTCAATAAAATCAGAGAAAACAGTTAACATTTTATATTTTGGCCCGTAGCCAAGGGAAGGAATGTAGAAGTTAACATGCATACCACGTCTCCAGAAATATTTAATGTATTTAACCCGATACATTTTTACCCAGCTCCACGTGTACCTTAAATATAAACGCGAGTACTGCCTCCTCGCGACTCAATCGTCTGGGGGATACAGAAGGTTGAAGCACAACGCACCTCTTAAATCTGCCGTGACCCAAACCAGAAAGCATTTCACAGTGATTGTTGTTTTTCCCATCGCACAACTTTCTCTTCATAGTATACTGCATAGTGCATTAACATTCTGACATACCAGATTTACTAATGATTACTAATGATGGTGAGAATTGTTGATACATACAAACGTTAAAGTTACGCTTAGAATCGCATGACATCTTCTGCAGTGAATATCTACGTAGTGATGTAAGAATACAGTAACGGTAGGGCCTATTTTTTAAAGAAGTATTATGTTAGCACACAAACCTTTGCAGTTATGCCGGCACATAAATTTCAGCCTGTAAAAATAAGCCTTGTAGTGTTTCTTTTTTGTAGTGGAGTCAGCTCTTACGGGTACAACAGTTCTCACGATTTTTCCTGCTGGTGCTTTCAATAACTCTAACACGTGTTGAAGTAAAACGCTACTGGCAAAATTTGGTATATAACATACATCATTTTAAATCCACCTTACCAAAAGTTGGGCTAGTTGGTAAGTCATGAAAATTCAAACGCGCCCAGTTACAGGCTAAGGAAGAAAAGTACACAGGCGGGACTTGCTCTCAATAGCCATAGTTATTGACAGGCATACCATGTATGCAAAACCAACGAACCGAAGCATGTGTGACCACACAATCGGTTCAAGTGCGGTCCTATTAATGAGGAGAAACAGGGGTTTTTGGTGATGCAAACGTTATGCGTTATACCGATATAGACACCCTTTTCTAGATATTACATTCTGGTCTCTATACCGATAAAGAACTCCAGCATCAGTTTACAATGAGGTGCAGCCACATTTACTGCTCCGAGGAAAAAAGGTTAGCTCTGGTGGAATTTCTTCTTGGCGAGAGCCGCGCTGTGAACCGTGCCTATAAACCTAGTTAGGTCTAACCAACCTAACCCACACGACAAGGGCATTCATTACAGCTCACCAGTCACATACAGAACAAAAAAAAAAAAAAAAAAAAAAACAAGCGCGGGCCAATCAATCCTGTGGAGGTGGTTGGAAGGCGAAGATTTATACACCACCTATCACGCGTCACTACGGCCCCCTTGCTATAATCACACGTTACACTGTATCGGCAACACGTTCTATATTATTTCACTTCAGCACGTCGTTCAGAACGGCTTTACGATCGGTGTGATCGACACTCGTACTTTGCGTTTTCACCGCAGTTATATTCTTCGGGAAGGTAAAGTCAATTCTCGTTCCACGGATGGTATTTGGTTGTTTGGTATCGGTGTTAAACACGAGTCCGAACGCTTCGCGGGCGAAATGGACGAAACGCGGTCGAGCACGCGCCGGCTAAAGGTGCCGAGGGGCTGAGCGCACAGCGGGTCGAGAGCTGGCGTGACGCTATTATGTGGCATTCAACAAGAATGCAGGCGGTAAACCCACAGCTGTGCTCGATGAGTACATTGTCTGTCTCCCTTGTATCTGCGTGCTCTCGTAGCCCTGCTGGTTCAATTTCAGGTCACGCTCGCGTACGGACGCGGAATCATGAGCTCCGTCGGAGCGGCGTTTGCGGCGAAGCCTGGCCTCGGTAACAGGAACGACAACGAAGCCCATGAATAATCTGTTGTTCTGCCCCCTCTGTTAACCGAGTTTGTTGTTTTGAACACTGTTTTTAAAGACGATAGTCTTTCTTGGGCTACTTAAACCCAGAAATTTTGGTCTGTCTGTATGTCTGTCTGTCTGTCTGTCTGTCCGTCTGTCTGTCTGTGACTCGATTCAGCCACCCGGCCAAAGCAAAAACAAGGCCTGCGCAATAGTCTTATATAGTCACAGCTAAATGTGCCCGTCTAAGTCCGGTGTAATGTTCATACTTGTCAATATTGTTGAAGAACAACAAGACATTACGCATATATAAGACAACAAATTAATACAGAAGTGATATTTGCAGTGTTCTTTTATAAAAAATCGTACATGTTTGATTTTGGCGAGAATAAATACTTCATCAACTGAAGAAAAAAATATCACTCCACCGTCGCCTGCAGTCGCCCGTGCCACTATACCTTCTGGCGCCATTTTAAGAAATCAACCGGCAACAGTTACGAAAGGTTCCACTAGATAGGTTCCACGTTCTGCTTGCAACGCACGTGGAGTAGGGAAACGCGGTTCTATAAACGTTGAAGTAGGGCGCCTCGACTAACGCGCGTCTTCGCCGTACGGCAGCGTTCGCATCGAGACACCCGGTTTGTAGCAGTGGAACGCGGGAAATTTAAAGTGATTTAAGCAAACCTTTGGCGTCTTTACCTTGGGAGGAGCGCGACGCAAGAGGAACAACATGAGAGGTGTGCAGGAAATCGAAGGGAGGCATTTACTTCGCAAAAGCCGATAAAGACTATCGTCTTTTGACGGCGTTTGCAACGAAAGGAGCAGATACGCGGCCAATTTGTTTTAATGGAGACGTAAGGCCGCGGCCTTACCGCGTGGAAGACTTCCGTGGCGCGTTTATGCATGACGGTGTGCTTGCCGGCGTAGCTGCTCTTGGCACATACAAAAGGAATCATATTTGGGATGACGGGAAGGGATGACGGGAAGAAGATGACGGGAGGAAGAAAGTGCTTATGAAGAAAGAAGTCACGGTCAATGTCTACAAGAGCTTGGTAATCGACCCATGCCACCAAGACATCCGCGTAAAACTTCACTGGATCGGGCACGATGCTCCGGACGTCCAGATAAAGGAAACGTTCTCGCCGTACGGCAGTATTGTGGGAGTGACGAAGAAAAAATGGCGCGTTAATGGCTGCACGAATTTTAGCCCCATAACACGCACCGTAGTTCGCCTCAAAAGGGGTGGCCCGGGACGATTTGCCGCATCAGCTGCGTGTCGGGGGCGAGCTAGCTCTCGTCGCTGTGCCGTAAAGCCCTCAGCTATGCCTTCGCTGTTAACAAACTTAGCACATTCTGAGGGAGTGGCGAGTTCTCAATTGCAATGTCTGCTGCCGCTTTGGACATGACGGCGCCAACTGGTGAAAACGTATGCCGGGGCTACCGGACCCGGGACGAATGAAGAGCGATGGGAGCTGGTAATGGACGAGGCGGACGCGGAGGAGGTCGTCGAAGGCCCGGTTTTCGAGCGTACCTCAACCCCATGTGACGCGTCAGCAGGAAAAGGAGACGCCGCCAAAGGTACTGCCACCGAGGTGACGACGGTCAAGGAAGAACCTGGAGCCACACGGGCGCCGGAGATGCGGCCTCAACACACCCCACTTCCATGTACCGACGACGGCTACCCGAGCGACGGCTCCATGGATGCCGAGGACGCGGTCATGCGTGGGAAGGGTGGTGCGGTGAAGAAGCTTGCGTCTAAGCGTCCACGGGAACAATGTGCTGCGGATGGTGATGTGACTAACCAAGAGGAGAACGTGTCGGCGGGACCGGCAGTAAGGAGAAAACGCCATGACCAAAAGCCGAACATTCACATCGGCGAGAGGAGGCCCCCAAAGCCACCCTCGTGACGAAAGTTGTGTGTGTCTGTTCTTCTTGCCGCCGTGATTTACGCCAAGAGTGATGCATCCATGTACCCATCAAATCACCTAGGTTAGCAGCATGCGGTCTGCTTTTTTTTTCAAAAGGCTGTACACCTAGATACTGCAATTAATGTTGCCACAGTTAATGTCCGAGGATTGGCCGCGAGAGGGAGGCAGTGTCAGCTTAGTAAGCTCTTTGCGGACAGTGAATTAGATATAACTGCAGTGCAGGAAACCAAAGTGCAAATGGTGCACCCTTTCACAGCACACTTGAATGTGTGAGTTTCGCATGCTGTGGGGCCATCGGCTGGGTGCGCTCTTTCCATTAGGCGATCACTGGGCATTGTTGAGGAGACTGTCGTAGCGGGTCCCTGTGGCCACTTTGTAAGTTGTGATTTCTCTTTTTTCAACACTGAATGGAGAGTGACATGCATTTATGCACCTCACCTACAAAGTGAACGGGAAGTGTTTTTTGAAAGCATTGGTAAACACCTTGATTGCGAAAGGGCTATAAGTTTTGCTTGGCGACTTCAACTGTGTGTGTATGCAAGAAGACAGAACAACAAAAGAGCGCGTTAGGAATAGGGGCACTCAGAGATTGATGCATATAATTGAATAAAATTCTCTTGAAGACGTGGCTCATTTCACCCCGAAAAGTCGGTAGCATTTCGGCTGGCGTACCCGCAAATTTTCCCGCCATTTTTTCGCGGGGCTACCATGGTTGCCAGACTAGGACTGTCCTCCCCTTTACGGACTGCCTTTACGGGCCCCATACGTTTGTAGTACCTCCCCTAGGGGTGAAGCGAAAAAAAAAAGAACGAACCTGGGCCCGAGCCCGAGCCGCCAGCGCGCAGGGGTTTGAAACCAGAGCGGGCTGACAGATCCGCGGCCTTTACGGAGGGCACAGAGGGCACTCCTGGAGTGCCCTCTGTTGATTAGCTCGCATCATACATTCGCGGACTGTCCTCCCCTTTACGGACTGCCTTTACGGGCCCCATACGTTTGTAGTACCTCCCCTAGGGGTGAAGCGAAAAAAAAAAGAACGAACCTGGGCCCGAGCCCGAGCCGCCAGCGCGCAGGGGTTTGAAACCAGAGCGGGCTGACAGATCCGCGGCCTTTACGGAGGGCACAGAGGGCACTCCTGGAGTGCCCTCTGTTGATTAGCTCGCATCATACATTCGCGGGTACTACAAACGTATTGGAGCCCGTAAAGGCCTCGGATCTGTCAGCCCGCTCTGGTTACAATCTGCGCGCTCGCGCCGCGGGCTCGGGCTCAAGCCAGGGTTTGTTATTTTTTCGCTTCGTCCCCACGGGAGGTACTACAAACGTATTGGGGCCCGTAAAGGCCGCGGATCTGTCAGCCCGCTCTGGTTTCAAACCCCTGCGCGCTGGCGGCTCGGGCTCGGGCCCAGGTTCGTTCTTTTTTTTTTTTTCGCTTCACCCCTAGGGGAGGTACTACAAACGTATGGGGCCCGTAAAGGCAGTCCGTAAAGGGGAGGACAGTCCTAGTCTGGCAACCATGGTAGCCCCGCGAAAAAATGGCGGGAAAATTTGCGGGTACGCCAGCCGAAATGCTACCGAAAAGTCCGGTGTGGTTTACCTACCATCAAGGGAGTAACCACGCTAGACTCCACAGAGTATATTTCAAGAGAACTAGTGCCTCTGTGTGCAGACTACAAGGTGGAGGTTTTGTCTTACAGCAACCATTGCTTAGTGGCCTACAGCCTTGGAACGAAGCAAAACTCACCGAAATGGAACTGGAAGTTGTGGAAATTGAACAGTCGCATTCTTACAGATGAACCTTTCACAACCAAATTTTACGAACTTTTTAATGATATGCACAGTGATATACAAATCAGCTGGGGGCCAGATGGGAACATTTGAAAGAACAAGTTAAGATTATCGCAACAGAAAGGAACACAATTATAAATAAACAGCGAAGAAAGAATGAGAAAGACCTACGCGAACAGTTAAGCACCCTTGTGCTAGAAGAGAGCATAAACCCTGGGGAGTTCAAACAAGATATAAGAGACACGAAAAACAGGCTAGAAGGAAACGATACTGAACGCTACAGGGGAGCCATCGTCAGAGCACTGTCAGATAAAATGTGAATGGGAGAAATGCCTACGAAGCGTGCGCTATCGGACGAAAAGCGCCATGCGCAGAGGAATACAATAACGGAAATAACGTTCCGTAATATCATTACAGCCAACAAGGAAATGATTGAGCGCACATTCGTAGAGTACTACACAGAATTTCTGGGCACGCATATTTCAGAGCATAAAGGTTTAGCTACAAAAGTTTTGCCACTCGTGCCCAAGTTAGATAAACAAGTATGTGAAACAATCGAAGCACCAATTAGTGTTGGGGGATTAGACAGGGAAATTGATGAACTTGGTTCAGATGGCTTAAGCGCAGAATTTTACGAGGCATTTATAACGGAGGCGACATTGTTTTTATGTGAGGTACTTGTGCAGGCGTACGAAACCCATCTGCTTCCGCAAACATTTAACGAGACCTACATAGTCTTGATACCAAAGTGCGAAGAAAGAATAAAGCTGCTGTTTGTAAAGTCTTATAGGCCAATGGGTCTGAATAACGTCGACTATAAAATTTATATGAAGGTCCTAGCACGAACGCTGCAAACCGTAATTCAGTGTCTGGTAGGTGTAAATCAAACTTGGGGTATTAGGCACTGCACAATAAGCACTAATGTGCATGTACCCAGAAGTGTTTTGGAGTGCTGTGATGCTTTCTCGGGTCGTGTGGCAATGGGGCAAATCGATCTGGAGAAAGATTTTGCCAGGGTGTCGCACAATGTTCTGTTTAGCATTTAAAAATACGTGAATGTCGGATCCGTTATCTTAGAGAGTACGAAAATGGCCTATGCCGGTTGTAAAGCGAGCGTCATTGTTAACAAAAACGTAACTGAGGCGACAAACATAGGATGTTCGGTGAGCCAAGGCTGGACCGTATCCCCACGACTTTTTGCTATATATCTTGAGCCTTTCTGCCTAAGAATATAGGAGGAGGAAATACGACAATTCAAATTGAAGAGTGCTGAAGTAAAACTGCTCGCTTGCGCAAATGATAGAGCTGTTCTTTGTCGGGAACAAGGGAGCGTAAGTGAAGCATGTAAGGTAGCGAAATCCTTTAGCGAGAAATCCGGGGCGAAAATAATTGGGATATATGGTCTGGATCTCGGCACGAAAATTGAAGCTCAAGCCCCCTATTTTTGAGAACATACAGTGGGCAGCTTTGCTGACAAAATATCTGGGAGTATCGCTGGACCATTATCGTGATACTGGCCAGCACTCGAGTGACGAATCAGAGAAGCTGAGAGAAAAGACAACAAACTGGCGAGGGCGCAACTTTTCCTTGTTTTCCCGTGCCTCGATCTGCAACGTTTTACATGCTACAAGTGCTATGCATGTCTTGTGTGAATATTTAAAAAATCTACATTGTTTTTGCTGTTTTCATCCGGTGTTCCAGGTGGGAAAGAACGAATTGTACTAATCTTTTCAGATCAGTTATGACAGGGGGACTTGGTCTCTGCCATTTATTTTTACGATACGTTGGCGCAAGGTTTTGTTTTTTGCGAGACCAAGAAGATTTATTCTTGCGCACAGTTATTCTTATCCGGTTGAAAATTGTGCTACCGGAGTTTGTTGGGTCCGCAAGCAGTCATTTTCATAATGGGGTAAGGGGATACTTTCGAGAATTATCCCTGTCATTTGAATTTCTGAAAATATGGTTCTCACTTGAACACCTGAGTAACGTTTCAAGACAGCGCCTGTACAAAGACCTGTTCGATGTTTGTTTGCCAGTACCTCTCTATAGGTCGTTATATGGATAGAGCACTGCATTTGACATTCTCAGGAGGGTTAAAAAAATGCCCGTAAAACCAACTATGAAATATTTTTTCTTTACACTGTAGAGTGAGACGCTACCTGTAAATGCATGGTTATCAGAGAAGGTTTTCTTACAATGGACAAGAAACTGTAGTCTGTGTAAAAAGCCGGAAACGATTAATCATGTGTTTATTGAATGCCGGGACCCGGTGTTCTACTGGGACATCCTTCAGCGCAGGTTGAAAAAGGCGTTACCCATTACCCCACACGGTATTCGCTTCCTGCCTCTGGAAAGTGAGGGTGGGGTACCGTATGAATCATGGTGCTCAGCCTTCATAGCATATGGAGGAAGAGAATGGCCGTGCGAAATGTGGACACCAACGCCCTTCCTATCAGGGATAACTTTATTGAAAGTGTGGAGTACAGAAGGGAGGTGCTCCGTGTAGAGGACGGACCTCCAGAGTGGCTGCCTGTCCTGGATGATCTAATCTGCCTTAAGAAGTTTTAAAACCTCTCTGTGAGCCGAGGCTGGCTGACAGGTTTTAGCAATATGCATTTGTTTCTGTTCTGTACAAACGTCTAAGCAGGCAGTAAAAAATCTCTCGTAGCTCAATCGGTAAGGTAACGGGCTTTCACTCTGTTCCCTATTCAACCCTGGTTCAAGTCCTGGCAGTGCCAGTAGTTTCTTTTATTTGTTCGCGGGAGTTTCTTGTTGAAGCCGACGGTCGCGATGCAACCCTTGGCTGGTAGCGGTACAAAGCTTCGCTTTAGAATGTACTCATGATTTACACTGTGCGTGGTCAGTCCTTATTGCTAGTCCTTATTGCTAATCATGTGACACAGCTGATGACCCTTGTCTTGCAGTTTACGGTGAACCCTTGTTCTTTTTACCTCCGTTATTTCCGCTATTACAGTGCTTTTTTCACTTCACATACAAATTTCTCACAGGCACTGCCACTTGGCGTTTCGCCATAACAATTACGTCTGTTAATTTTTAGGAAGTCGAGGTTGCGAGTTGCATGTTTGGGATGCCCGCATCAAGGAAGGTGATGAAGATTGCAACGGAAGCTACACAAAGATTTGTATCGGCCAAGAATACCCTGTTTACTACGAAAGCTGCTGTCAAGAAAAAAATTAAGGTAACACAAAGGGCGGAAGAAATTTGATCTGGCCCCGGCTTTCTAAGCTTTCTGCAGCGTAAAAACAAAGAAAATGGTTTAAAATGCTATATTTGGGACATAGTGAAATGAAAGCGTGGTTCCGCAAAGTCAGTTTTTGTTTTGTTCTATTTGGAAATGACGGCATGCATTTTGCACAACCTCGGCACATTATGTAAACATACATGTTATCCGACGTGCTAAAACATGTAAAGTGTAATGTCAACAGATAGTTTGAGTAGACCAAACCCAAGACAGGAGGGGCATCTCAAGCTAGTCGTACGAACTAGGTAAGTGTGAGAATCTTCATCGGAGCGCCCGCAGCGGCCGGAGAGCGAGTAAAAGCCACTCTGATCGGTCCTTCTGTGCCGTCTATTTAAAATTTCGAGGGTGTTACGCATAGGCGTATAGGGCCAAACGAGGCATATGAGCAGTGTGTAGTCAAAACAAACAAAATAAAGATGTCAGTTGTTGCGAATGTCGTTAGCGCCAATTCGTCAATTCAAAACGTTTAACTGGAAAAAAAATCTATGGAAATTCTGACGGGAACCCCAGGCTCAAACCTGTCCTGAAATAGCTTGACAAATCTTGTGCACACGCTAAAAGCTAGCAGTAGGAACTGAAGATCCTTGTAACCCACCGCGTAAGCAAAGCTACTTGGGCTGTCACTACTTACTTAGCGTGCGCTGCCATGCTATTGGGTAAATTTCGTCTGCGTTGCCGGCATCAGTTTTTAAAACGCGAGCCCTAAATATCTCACTATCGCAAAAAGTGACAGTCATAGTCGGCGTCAGCGCAAATTGCCGTTATTCATGAGCCGAGAGCAATAACACTGCAATAACACTGCTTATGAATGCCTAACAGTCTTCGCTGAGTACCTCCACGACCGGGTGGTATAACACCCTGCACTGCCCCAAAAATGGATGATTGGCGGAAGTAACAGGGCCTGCTTATTTACAAAGTATCTAAGCTCAACATGCACCGTAATGTTGTTAAGTGCATTGCGTTTTTAACTAGCCGTTCTAAATTCGTTCATGTTAATGGGTTCAGCTCGGCAACTTTTACTGTAACTTGGGCCATCCCAAAATGTTCAATTTTGGTTCCCTAGCTTTTTATTGTATATAGTATTGACCTGCCCAACAAACCGACTTGTAATTTACAATGACTGTCGTCCTCATAATCATCATCATAACAATCATAATCACAATCATCATCATAATCATCATCATCATAATTTTCATATGCCTATCTACGCCCACTAAAGGGTGAAGGTCTCTTCCATAGATCTCCAATTATCTTTTCACTGTGATAACTGCGACCCATTCATCCCGGCAAACTTCTTTATCTCATATGCCCATCTAACCTTCTGCCACCTATGCCACGCTTTCCGTCTGTAGGGATCCACTCTCTTAGCCTGAATGGGCAATCGTTATTAAATGCCCTGCCCACACCCATTTCTTATTAATTTTTACTAATACTACGTCCTTAACACGCGTTTGTTCCGTGACCAACTCCGCTTTCTGTTTCTTATACCCATCATCTTCTATTCCCTTGCTCGCTCAGTCGTCCTCAATTTAAGTTGAACCTTTTTAGTTAGCCTCGAAGTTTCTGCGCCACGGGTGAGCACCGGTAGTATGCAGCTGTGATTCACTTTCTTCTTCAGGGACAATGGTAGGCTGCCATTCATTATCTGAGAATGCCTACCGAATGCACTGTACCCCATCCTTATTCTTCTAATTATCTTTGCCTCATTGCTGGGATCAAGGATCACTACTTGGCCTAAGTAGGTATATTCGCTTACCACTTCCATTGCCTCGTCACCTATCTCAAACCGCTGTGCCCTGGCGAGGTTATTGAGCATTACTCTAGTTTTTTGCCTATTAATTTTCAGGCCCATGGTTCTACTCTGGTCGTCAAGTGGGGTAAGCATACGTTGCAATTCGTCCCCGAGTTACTTAGCAAGGCAGCATAGTCAGCAAATCTGAAGTTACTGAGGTATTATCCATTAAACCTCATGTCCACCTGTTTTCTATTCAATGTTATGAGTAAATCTTGTCAAGATGCCGTGAATAGCGTCATAAGAAAGTGTGTGTCCTTGTCTGGCGCCCTTTCTTATCAGTATTTTACTGCTGTTCTTATGAAGGACGAGGGTAGCTATAAACCCATTGTAGATTTTCTGTAGTATTCTCCCGTAATGCTCGTCTAAACCCTGATTCCGCATTGCCTGAAGGACTGCTGAGGTTTCTACGGAATCAAACGCTTGCTCATAATCTGTGAAGGCCATATATAGAGGATGAATATACTCCGCGCATTTTTCTATCCCCTGATTGACCGTGTGAGTATGGTCCATTGTTGAATAGTCTTTACGGAACCCTGCTTGTTCTTTAGGTTGACTGAAATCTAATGTTGCAGAAATTTCGTTAGCGATTACCTTTCTGAGAGCCCAAGAAACCAGACGGACTCAAGGGGTCAGTTCGCTTGTGTATTGTTCGCTAAAGCGAATATTCTGCTATATGAGCATTCCTTAACTAGGTTTGAATATACCACCATATAGATCGGAGAGAAGAATAACTACAGAGCCCTTCGGTGGATTATTAGTGAACACCAAATATTAGTTCATCCCTAAAGATTACATATTCCACCTATATGAGCCCATGGGAGGGTGTCCTGACCAGCTTGTCTACTCAAGTTCAGTGTGAGCCGATTCTGAGGCCTAGACTTCGGGTTAAGTCCTTGGGGTCTTCCATCTCTCAGAAAAGGCCTTCTGCGTGTGTGTGGGTGTTCGGGTGTGCGTGTGTGCATGTGTGCGTGAGTGTGTGCGTGTGCGTGTGCGCGCGTGAATGCGTTCGTGCGTGCATGCGTGCTTCCGTGCATGCGTGCGTGCGCGCGCGCGTGCTTCCTGGACACCGAACTAACACTACCACGCCATACATCTTAACTAAAAGTAGATGTCATCTGCAACTTTTTAGCACCTGCCCCACATGCCCCGCCTAATATTGGTTGCGCGACACTTTATGTCGCGCAACCAATAGTATGTCGGGGGGGGGGGGGTGTTGGGAAGGCGGGTCACGAGAACTGTGCCGCCTATCGATGCTGGAGACAATGGGCTGATTCGGCAGGTTTTTCGAGTTTCCAAACTTTCGGGCAATGTAATTGAAGTTAAATTTGTCGAGGTGCTCAGTCAGGATGGAAACAAGAATATAGGGGTCTTTTTGTGAGTCTCGCAAATATGAGAGTCTAGTTCTGAATGTTCTTTGTTTTGAAATAAACATATTGTGTTGGTATGGTATGTGGCTGGTCAGCACGGCTTAGAGAATGCGGGAAAAGGCTGTTCCCTGAGGCTGTGATGCTGGGTGCAGCGGAACGAATGAAATATGGGAATCGCGCAATTTCGTGGAGTAATGTTTGTAGGGGTAGTGTTCGCGATTCACCTGGTATTGACTTGGAGGACGAAAACTGTTGGGATTGTAAGTGACGGGTCAGTGCAGGTTTCGAAGGCCCTCCACGTTCTCGAGCCTGGTGTCAAATATCTGGAGATTTGATAGGGTCACGGGTGAGCTATGGATGCTGTAAGTAATCGAGCGTGTCGTTAAAGGTATGTTCGAGGTTGACTAGCTGTGGTCCAAGGGAGCCGGCTGTCGTCTGTTTTGTTGTGTCACCCGCGTGAGGCGCATAGTGTAGATCAAGAATTTTCAAGATTTTCGTTTGTAATTTGAAGAAAGGGATATTTAAGTGTAAGGCGGACAAAGCAGTTCATTGAGGCGTTCCACTTGTGGTAGTTGGAACGTGGTGAGATTTAATGTGTTTGAGGCGGGTTGTGGGTTTCTCGATTGTTTGGAAAGCGCAAACACGTACAATGCCGGTCCCCAGTTGGCTGTTTGAACTTCTTGTGCAATGGCTACATTTGTAACGTTCTCGAAGCACCTTGTACATCCAGATTTAATGTGCAGTTGTTATGCGTTTTGCTGAGGTTAAAAATTAGTTCCTCTTTTAGTTTCAGACGAGCGTCTTGGATAGACAAGGGATTACGAAACCGACCATCGTCTGGGGATACAATCTGGTAGTTGTATTCGAGATACGGGTTGCCCAGGTTCTCGTGCAAATACTTTGACGAATGGATGAGTGATTGGAGATGAGATGTTACGTTGATGGGCGGTGAGCATTGGGGCTTTTAACAATGCCGTCCAGTGTGCAAAGTCTTTGGCGTAGGGGCTGTTAGATCATTGTTCGGGCCTTCATGCATCATGTAATTGGAAGGCGATAATACTTGAAGGTGAACTGCAGATGCGGTGCTTCCGTTAGCTTTGTTTCTTTTAAATGCAGAGCATTTCAGTAACTCACGATGTCACCCGCGTTGGCGTCCGTAGTCCGCACCGCATCCCTCCCTACTATATATAAAAAAAAGTACCATCCGGCGCCAGGTTTCGATCCCTCGACCCTGCGGGCGGAACGCAATGTACATGGTGCTTAACCCACTGCGCCACAAAGCCGACACAGATTGGGAGGCTACGGACGCGCCTTATATCCTTGACTCATTCAAATTACTGCTGATGAGCGCTCTCTCGTCAGCAGTTCCCACAAGTGCAACAACATTAACGTAACGCAAACTACTTAACGTCGTGCGCCCCCCGGAAATGCTCTGCATTTGATCGTGCCCCTCGCGAGGGGGATGTTGACGCTACCTCTTGCAGAGATTGAGTGCAACCACCGAGAGCAAGGTCCCACGAGCGGCGCGTGCGCCGTTGACTGGTGGCGCCATCTGTCAGACGCGACGCGAACTACTATCATGGCAGTGCGAAAAACGAACGCGCGAAATACAAACCGGGCTGTTTACAATTCCTCTGTATACATATTTTCTTGTGTTGCTTCCATTTCGTTAAGAACCTGCCTCACTCCCAAGCCTGTACCAGCGACCATCACCTACGTACCCTTCCCTTATGTAATACCCCGTAAAATAAGGGTAGAATAAGTGGTGATGATAATGAAATGACCCGTACACTCGGTTCGGCCCCCGCGGCGGGAGCGCAACTCTCGAAGCCGCGTTTGTATATGGAGGTTCCTTCTTGTTGTTCTGCTGACATACAAGGAACACAATAAGACCTCGTTGTTTACATTTTGTTTTCGAGCTTATAAAATCTAGTAAATTTTACTTGATAATAAACAAACACGCTTTTAAAATACTGAAGATCCCATTGGTGTATGCTGGCGGTGGAAGGGTCCAAAGTTATCACTGGCGGTTTTGCCGTGAATCGGTCACATCATGTGTTTGTCTGGCTCGGGGAGGTGGCTGGAAGGAAACATGGCAAGGGTTCTCTGCTCGAGGGCTGTTGCGGCGGTTGAGTGTTCTAGTGGGTCACAGGAGTGTTTTGGTAGTGTCTGAGATCATTTTGCAGAGCAATGCTGCAGCTGTAAATTTTACGGTAATTTCAGGGAGGTTGGTTGTTGGTTATGGTGCTTTGAATACGGGATTTAGTTTGTTCGGCTTTAAGCTGTATTGGAGGTAGCTGTGGCTAATGAAAAGGTGGGTCTCGGTTCCCGCATGTTTATACACAAGAAGGAAATTTTAAAATCCTGGACATCATCATCATCATCACCAGCCTATCTACGCCCACTGCAGGGCAAAGGCCTCTCCCATTATTCTCCAATTACCTCGGTCCTGTGCCAACTGTGACCAATTTATCCCCGCAAACTTCTTGATCTCATCTGCCCATCTAACTTTCTGCCGCCCCCTGCAACGCTTGCCTTCTCTAGGGATCCACTCTGTTACCCGACCAGCGGTTATCTTGCCTTCGCTTTACATGCCCTGCCCACGTCCATTTCTTCTTCTTAATTTCTACTAATAAGTCTTTAACACCAGTTTGTTCCCTGACCCACTCCGCTCTCTTCTTGTCCCTTAATGTTACACCTATCATTTTCCGCTCCATTGCCCGCTGAGTCGTTCTCAATTTAAGTTGAACCCACTTAGTGAGCCTCCAAGTTTCTGCCCCGTAGGTGAGTACCGGTAAGATGCAGCTGTCATACACTTTCTTCTTCAGCGAAATCCTCAAGTTCAGTGTGTAAGCATTCTTACGCCAATTGTCTTGGTTGAGGGATTTTTATCACGATTTTAATTTTGAGTAATGGTAAGTTTCGTCAGTTAGTGTTTCATAGTGTTGCTTTGGATTTCTTGTAGTAGATTTATGTTTAAATTAATAAAGAGTAAAGTACATCAACTTCGCCAGTTGTGTATTTTTAGGCAAAACAAAAGCAGTAACTTTATCAGTATAAGTGACATTGGCCGATCTGTCAAAACCAGGCTAACAAAGGCGTCAATGATTCGACCTTGTTAAAAGTGGACTTAGTTAACAAACACCCTATTTTTGCTGCGTGGGAGTTCTGTGCCGTGTGCCCTGCACCAATAACTGTGTAGCGCTCTGTGTTTGCATACAAATGCATAAGTGGCACAACTAAGACGCTTAATCAATCGCTCAATAGCGTGGATACAAAGCAAGGATCGACGGAAATAAAAAATATTTGTTACAAAATACAAAAGAAATAGTCACAAAACGAACAAAACAAAAATGCCCGACACCGCACGTTCACAGCCTTAACAAACGTAAAAAATAAGCCAGTGAAAAATGCCGTGAAACCACAAATTGTGCTATTCTGGTATGCGCGAAGATATGCGTAATTAGAGACCATAACACAGTAAGTTGTTATATGCCATGGAATGAAGTTTATTGGCCATGAAAAATATTCAGAGATAAAAATACTGAAACCTAGTCAAAAACAAAATTGCAGCATTTGCATGATGGCGAGGGTGTGGAGTACGGGGACTGCAAATGACATCCAAGTTGCGCCTCGAGTAACATCTGATTTTCGTCCCGACCGTCATTTAATTTGAGCCGTGAGTTTCACCTTGATTATTCCCTAAATGAAACTGCAACTCAAGTCCCAAATCAAATTTTGCTTGATATTAGCTTGATGGTGGTGTGCGCACTGATGGACGCGGACGGACATTGGGACGTCATGAGCTACTCCACACCGTTACAGGCGAGGGAGTAAGCCGTTTGACTCTCACATTCGTAGCCCAATAGGTAAGACGACTGACAATAACTCTGTCTGGTCTACCAGACACGGGCTCGAATCCTGCCGGTGCCGGTGCTTGTGTGATTTTTTACGATTGTAAATGCTATGCGCACGGACGTGGACGTACATTGGGCGATCCTAAAGGGCTACGCACCTAAAATTAAAAAAAAAGTATATTTCCTACGGCCAAACAATAGGGGAATACAAAAATACTCCCTTCCCCTAAAAACATAAAGAAGTAGTGGGAAGCACCAAATATTTAACTCCAGGTCACAATTAGGGAACATCTATTGGGTATAACAGTGCATGTCGACGTAATTGTCGAAAGAGTTGCTGATCATCAGCAGAATGTTCGCCTTGAATGGACGCCAGCACCCTCGTCCCTGTTTGGCAAAGGAATGCCTCACAAGGCAGCCCGAGATATCGGCCACCAGGCTGACCTCGACGGAGACACAGGGCCCACATTCACGAGAGCAGTGAAAGGCGGGTGCGGTACAGGGAGATTACGCACCACTACAGGTTGAGCCGCCTCAAGTTCCCTGCCCCACACTCTTCCTTCAACAGATGGCAGCTGGTTCCGTGGAGGCGAATACAGTCGCACATTTTACCCAACCCCGTTCTCTGCAGCCGATATTTCCCAGATAGATAATGCAACAGGTGGATGTGACGTGCAGATAAAGCCACCCTAGAACACATCATACTGGCATGCCCACAGAAACCTCACCCATGTAACAGATTATTAAACAACAGGTCTCAAGAACAATGGGAGGCTTCCTTGCTCCGCTCTCAACCCGACTGACAGCAACTACTTCTCCAACTGGCAGAAAATGCCGCTACGGTCAACGGGCTCACGGCCGTCAGCTTACAAGGAAGGCCAGGTGAATTCCTTCCTGTCGCCCCCTTCCTTATACTTGTTTGAGCTTAAATTAGGTTGTTTCTCTCTCTCTCTTTGGAAGAAAAGAACACAAAAACATCTGGTATGACGAAACAAAACGCAACACGCATAAACATCGATAAATATGCCGGGCCGCCCACAAAATCAATTGAAATGAGCCCAACTTGACTGGTCATGGCTAAATATGTTGTTACAAAAGTCACAAATACAAGAAGCAGAGTAAGAATTCTTATAGTTAAGTGGTTAATTCTAGGAAGTTTCGCACTTCTTTCCAGTAATTTTTGAGTAATGTTTGTACCTCATGCAAAACAGGTGGAATGACTTTATGTTGTAAGGGATACTAACAAATGACTGAATAGCCCTTACCCGGTACTTACAGAAGCCACAGTTCTAAAATTTGTAGCATTTGATGTTCACAACTTGTATGAGTAGGGAGATAGAGAGACAAAGACCAGTTATGGTGAGGCTAAAACCAATCGCTACTATTCCGCAATGCGAATCAATGCCAGGCCGGTCTGCGAGGGCCGGTAATGAGGGTACTCTTGGGCGGTGGGGGAGCAAAACCGCATAGGGTCCACATCTGCGTATAGTGCAGGTAGCTTGGGTAGCATATGTCTGAGAGATAACTGGAGAGGTAGTGGCGTGATGGAGTGACGAGGCTGTTCAGATCGGCCTTCCGGAGCATATGTGCTTCTGCAGTTTGGACGGAAGCATGGCGTAGCTAAGGCTTATGTGGAGAGATTTCAGGTAAGATCGAACAGAAGGTCTTTTTATAGGGTCGACCGCTTCTTTTTTTCGACTTTCTTACATCCTTCCCCTGTTATTCTAATCTCCAAACTCCTGTAGTCGACGTTCCCTCTGGCCTGAATAGCCATAGGTAAAACAACGTGAGTAAAGCTAGCCTCTTTATTTAGCCAACGCCATTGTTCAGCGCATCTGGAGCTACCTTAGTGGTAACGTCCATCACCAAAATCGAAAGCAAGCGGGAGGAAACAAGCTCACAAACAGAAAGGGACTATATCTATTTTCAACGTTGTATTTACGCTCTGAAAACATCTCTGGAAGCGCAGTTCTGAGAAAGGCGTACCGGCGACGACAGCAGCAGGAATATATTATCCCTGTAAAAAACAAAGAAAAATACAAAACGTGGCGTGGGCTCCCCCTCAAAGAAACTAAAAGATACAATAGTGTGGCCTAAAGATCCGAGACATGCTGGGTTGCAACGAGGAGATCGAGAAAAACCAACCAACCTGCAGTATCGGGGCTAATTTTGTAACTACTTTTTTCTTGTTAGTTCTAAGCAAAACATTGAGAACAGTAGGGCAAGGCTTGGTAACCTTCTGACTAGTGACCTCAGTGCCCATTAAGAATTAGGGATGCATAAATTGGGAGAGTTTTGCTTCATTACAGTTAGGTTTTTGATATTGGACCCACAAGAGCCAAGAAGGGCTGATTTATTTGCAACATATGCGGTATAATAATTGAATTTTATGTAGGCTGGAAGCGGTGCATACAGAAAAGTAGAAAGCATATGAAGGCATCCTAGTCTATACGCCACAATGCCTTGATATCCTTCGGATTAGAGGCAGGACTAGCACAGAAGGAGATTCGTTATGGCATTGCCACATGTGCAATGAACCAAACGAAAAAATTATGGAGACAAATTTCGCGCATCACAAAAACAAAACGCACGCAGGAAATAAACGACAATTACTACAAAGACTACAAATTTTGTTAAATATGATCGCTGTGGAGACAAGCTTTGATGGCAAGGAGGAAACTAAAGGAGAAGGAGACATGTTTATGCATGTTGCGAAGGAGGAAACTTGGCAACGAGGAAACTAAAAAAGGTACTGCAAAGTTCGTTACCCGAATATGTCGCGACAAACTCTCGATAAAGCAGCTTTGTTGAAGCGTCCTTCAATAAAAATGCGTTCGATAAAACGGCGTTCGATATAATGGATGTACAAAATGGCGTTCGATAAAACGGCGTTCGATAAACTGTCCCGACCCCATCTGCTCACAGTTTCAAGGAGTGGCGACTACCTGAGTTTAGTCGGTTACCTTTTCTATTGTCTTTTAACTCTTCATTGTGAACACGTAAGTGAATAGACGCCTCAAGCGTGATAACAAAAACATTTAGTTCTTAAAACTAGTTTTGTGCTAGATTTTCCTTTTTATGTAAAAAGGAAAAGAAGCGAGACAATGCCAGGGCGAAAATGGTTGTATACGAAGTGTGGGTTTTCAAAACCGCTGGTGTGCATTAGAGGAGTTTTGAAACTAGTAGAAGAGCATAATAAAGGCGAACGTAAACACCAAAATATTTTTTCCGTGGCTGTTTCTGAAAAGAAAACAAAATTTCTTTTCTAAACAAGTACGGCAAGTCATAAGAAACGGTTCCCCGAAAGGCAGAAAGGTCATACAAAGTTCATAAAAATCACCACAGAAAGGTCGTAAAAGTTCACAAAAAGGTCCTAAAAACCAAGGCACTACCGTAGACATTCTGGGCGGCGGTCATTGCACCGCAGTGGTTCTTAGAAGTACAAAATTAGGTGGCATGTGAAAAGATTTTTCTGTTTTATCAACTTTTCTTGAATTTGCTGCTTTTACCACACGCTAACTTTGCTTACTTTTAAGTTTGTTAACGTGCTTCTGGCTGTGTCATGTCGTGCACATGTGCTTCAGTGTGAAACGTTGGCATTTCACCGCATCCAACAGAACAGGTTTTGAAGCGGCCACGGAGAGAAAATACAAGCTTGGTTTATTAAAAAGACTGCTTTGTCACCTTAACAATAACACCAATTTTATCGCAACAAACACACCTTTCCTGGTCACCGCAGTTCTTCCAGGTTTGATTACTCTACTCAGTATCATGTAAAGTATTTGCAATCAGCTAATGTTTAGGGCAAAAGCTTGCTTCGTGTGCCGGTTCAAGTTTGGAACATTGTACTGCCAGATTCCAGAGCTTTGAAAATGGCCTTACCTAAATGAATGTGCAGTAGATTTGAAAACGAATGACACAAACGCTGCTCAGAGATAGGCAAACTTATTTTACAGTGTTAATAATTACCTAGAACCTTCGCTAAATGAGAAATAATATTTCCCTGATGTTCTTTTTCTAGGTACTTCGACGGCGGAAACTTCGGGTGAGAAAGCTGGGGATGACTTCACATAATGTAAATATTAAGAAAATGACATTACTAACTATAAAACAAACAAGACAACATTTGCCGGGTAATAGATACTTTTAGAGCTGGGAAAACTAGCCTATGAAGTTTTTTTCATTTACGTCATTAGAAATTGTGCTTTAAATTATTTCGATTATATTAGTTATGGCGCAACAAACAAACGCCTGAATCCAACGGCTATATTAACTTTTTTCTGGTTTTCCAAAGATTGATTTGATTGATTGATTGTGGGGTTTAACGCGCCAACGCAACGCAGGCGATGAGGCGCGCCGTAGTGGAGGGCTACGGATTAATTTTGACCACCAGGGGATCTTTAACGTGCGCCGAAATCTCGTACACACGGGCGTTTTTTGCTTTTCGCCTCCATCAGAAAAGCGGCCGCCGCGGCCGGGAATCGAACCCGCGACCTTGTGCTCAGCAGCGCAATGAGGTTTTCCAAAGAAATGCGTGGTCTACATGTTTGTTAGGCTCTTCAAACTAATATATATAAAAACCATAAGAAATCCGAATTTATTTTAGTGTTCCGGAGGCGCAAATCACAGGCACCTTTCAAAAATTGTAACTCGTAAGTTCCTTTATGTGGACTCAAGATAAGCTGTTTGTGTACGGTATCACCTAAGAAGGAGCGGTTTTAGCGAATGCATGAATGCATTTATTGAGTCTTTTGTTTTGTGCAGCCGTTGCCATCCTTTATTATGCCGTGTACCAATCATGTGACCGTGCCATGGACAGATTTTTACCAGTGTGGCCAGGCTTCAAACGGCATTTGGATGGTTGTAGAAGAGAGCGTTAAGGAAAATGAATGGTGTTTGTCTAACACTACCCCAGCGTGCTTTCAGAACAAAACAACGACTGACGTCATACCAAATACATGCCAATTTGCACACGACCTATAAAACAGCGCTACTAAATAGAATGTGGCAGTCGTGTTTTCCAGCGCCCTCAAAACACGCCAGGCAAAACACGACTAGCGCCCGAAAAGATGCACAAAAATGCGGCGGGATGAATGCTAAGCCCCCTCTTCGATGCGGAATAGGTGTGCTATATGAGTTCCTTCTGAAATGTGCTAAGGTATAAATCGGCAAAACCAGCAGACGCGCTGATGACCACTTATGATAACAAACGCTTTCGATAAAAAACAAAACAGAGTCATATTTGCGATTTTCTTGTAAAGATTTAAATTGCCCTCAGGAGATTAAAAAAAAAAGCCTGGATGCAACAGCACGCGAAGTGGCTGGGGCGTTGTGATGTCTGTGAGTGAGCCTTCACTGTCAATCTGTATAAATGAATGTGCCTTTTTTAGGCAAGCTTTTTGTCTACGCCCTAACAAGACGGCGGCGGTTTGTGTATTTGTGCCTGTCATGCGCCTGCGCCTGCACATGCACCTGCTATCTCCTAAATAAATTCAGTTCTGTAAATAATGCGTACCATTTGTTCTCCGTCCAAGCCTTTAATCTCTGCCCTAAAGTTTCACGCCCAAGACAACGTTTAATGAATTCCCAGTACAGCTAAATGACGCCTGACACGTCAATGTCGACAATTGCTCAAGTACATTTACAGCGAAGCTGTTTATTGCTAGTTCCTGACTACGTCAATGTTGACAAATGCTCAAGTAAATTCAAAACAAAGCCGTTTACGGCTAGTTGCTGAAAATTTGTCGGTCCGCGGCAAGAGTTGCGTTGGCCGAGACTTTGTTTCTTTAGGAAAGGCAACTTTTTGGCAATGCTCTGTTGATCTCGATCTAATGCACATATTTTGAAACAAAGTACACTAAAATTGGCCGCTAGGACGACTGTATCATTGCGCCGAGTTTTATTTTGTTTTCTTAATAAACACTTGTTAGCTCACAGTAAAGTTTTGGCGTTACAAAATTATCATCTGTCAGAACGTTGCCTTGTACGGAGGGAGTGCGGTAACAGATATCGGATTCAACAGCTGCCTACTGAAACCTATACCCCAAGAATTATGGGAGAATTACTCACTCAGACGATCTAACATTAAGGCGAGTTTCATTCAGTTATCAAAATTAGTTCAGGATGCAATTGTTAATGCAACAGAATTATCATCTGCTTGTACAGACAGAGAATGGTTACAGAAATCGGCTGTACCTCTCAGTTACTAAGAATTATACAAAAATAGATGAGAATTACCCACTAAAACGCTTTATTATTAGGCTGAGGTACATTTACATGTCGTAAATCAATGTAGTAATTTACGTGTAATTAGAGTGTGCACAGTTGAGTTGTAAACGTTAGAGAATTACCGTCCCCATGGTCATCTAGAGAGAAAGTTTCATTCCACACAAATTCAGTGCCCCTCCGCTCAGTAAGAAATGATCACCAGTGGGTCGGAGAGCAGTCCATGAATGCTCGAAACAGAGAGCGTTTGTTTGCAATTTACGATAGAGCATACGCCAACACATCATTGTTCTAGCGGATGGACATTGGAATGTCTGTTTCCCTCCCGTAGAAGCCCCTGTACTCACATCAGAATGGGACTCCACAATATAGATAGGGTTGCTCGTTTCCGCGTTTTACATTTTTTAAAATCGGGAGTAAAAATGGGGCTGCATTTCTCAAACTGTTAATCGGGAAGAGGTCGGTTTTTTTTTGTAAAACCATACCAAACTTCGAGTTTTTTCCGGTTAAATTTACAGATGCACTCAGTAACACACTCAGTTTTTTTACCAGTGGGTGTTACGAGCTCCTTCAGTTTAACGCGTTAAAATTTGTGTTTGTTTCAAGCTGGTGATCGGGGGATATTAGGATTTCTTTAGAATACCCTGCGACATTCGGCGTTTGTGTGAAAATGGGCCAGTAATGATGGCAGTAAGGAGCATTGAGAACTTCTAAGAAATGCAACATTTTGTTAAAAAAAAACTGGTCATCGATTTTTTTACATATCAGTGTTAACGTACATCGTCATCTGCATGCGGAACATGCCAGTCATCATTCGAGACCTGTCCGATTGTTCAAAGTATCTCAGATGGACGAACGTTCTGTCGATATCACAGCTTTCATTTGCAAGCGACAGCAATGTCAGTGCAACATTTTCCAACCTGGGGTAGCGAGCGGCATAATTATGCCAATACTCAATGAGTTCGAAAGCTGTGTTTGGGGGGCTTGCTTCCAGCAAGTACCGGTTGAGAACGGCGGAATGCCAGCCCGCGATTGTGCAGATGGGCAATTTTAAATGATTCATTCGGGGAGAACTCGGGTTTAAACCGATTCTTGTGGAACATGTTGGACGTGGAAAACCCGAAAACGAACAATCACTTTTATATATATATACATACATATATGCAGCTTCACTGTGCACTACGGGTTTAGACAAAAACACATGAAACTTGAAGTGATGTCAAAGTGATGTCAACCAGATTTAGACAGGTCTCCTAGAAGCATACTCTCTCCCAGTATGCGCACGTATTGGCAGCAGTTGTTTTGGCGACGTTTACAACTTTACTGTGAACTATTTGAGACAAGTAAATGAAACTACTCGTAATACAGGCCAATTTCGGTTTGATGTTTTCTTCTGAATTTTTTTCTAGCTTCTTTAGTTTTGTACGATCACGTCGATAGTGTGCTTGTCATCGCACCGGCTCCATCGCCGACGGATGTGACACGCCTCCCCGATTTTTACAAGCAGGTACAATTCAGGACTCGCTGACTCGAAGCCTTGGCGTTCCAGTTTCACAGAATGCGGTGATCCTGAATCAATTCCTCATCCGCCTACTGCCAGAAAACCTACTAATTCAACGCCATCAGCGCATGAAGAAGGCTACCAGCGACGCCAACGGCGCGCCGAAACCTCGAGAGGAGCAAGTCAAGGCCATCATAGGGCTTTGAAATGTGCAGTTGGAAAGTTGGAAAGCAGGGAAGATCAAATTCTGAGTCTAAGAGGTCGCCAGTTCGACATCCCCCGAAAAAGTCCTCCCCCCGTTTGCCATCAGCCTTGGCTTTGGCGACCGGATTTGCATCCAGTTCAACCGGTCCGCCGTGGGGAAGGGGGGGGGGGGGTGCGCTGATGTGTTTTCTGTGTTAGTCAGGGCCACAAGGCAAGCGAATGCCGCTCTGCCTATTCAGGGGAGGAAAAGCCACGGCGCCTTTCCACGAACCGCTGCTCTTTTAGATGGCGAGGCAACGGCACATGGAACACAACTGCCGCTCTAGCACAACACTCAAGTGTGAGAATTGTTCGGGACGTCACATAACCGTCCTTTGCGACATTTCGGAGCGATTAGGAACCACCTTCTCGAGACGCCCATCATGAGCAACTTGCAGAATGAGATCGTAACGTGACGACAGCTTCTGCCAGCAACACTTGCTTTTCGTCGGTGCTGCTCCAAACTGCCACAGTGTAAGCATATGGTGACGGTGGTCGGTTGGTTTTTGTCCGCCTACTTCTCGATACTGGGAGGAGCCAACGAACCTTCGTGGGCAGAGACCTGTGTCATCAGCTGGCCCTACCTGGTGCCGGAGGGGAGGACTTGGTCATATTTACGTTTGGCAGATCGAACCATTCGCAATCGAACGGTGGCGATAACCTTAGGAGCCGATTTAAATCAGGTCCCATTACCATCGATGTTTTTCAAGTTCCAGAGCTCTGCAAGGTAAAAGGTCCACCATTTTAAAGGAAAGTGGCAAATCTGTTTCGCGACCACAATTTACTTGTTACCGATGAACCTGAAGAAGGACAAACACAAACACCGAGTATAAGCGTGCTGCTGGGTTCCGACAACTGTTGGAGGCTCGTGAGATGACGCATCGAACACTTCAAAACTACAGCCTTTGTGCCGTTGAGACAGTGTTTGGCTGGGTTCTACAAAGGCCCGTACTCAAGTACCGACAATTCCCTGTTAAGGAACAGCAGTACGAGTGCCATGTTTTTGGGTTGCGTTGAAGGACCTCAGAAAAGTTGCCAAATATGGGTCCCTGAGAGATGTGGAGCTTGGATGCGATCGCGATAACGGATGGGCCTGAGAAGACTATAGCTGAAGGCCAAGGTACGTTTGTGAAGTTTCGAAGTGGACTGTACACAGAAGACGCTGATACGTCGTGCCACTTATGCTCGAAACGCCAGGCCCTACGTGCAACACTCATCGGGCTGTCGCGAAAAGCAGACTTGGGCGGCAGCTACCACGCTTTAAACATCAGCCCAGCCTTCTGGAGAAGTATGGCGCAGTCATCGGCGAATACTTTTAAGAAGGTCATGCGCAGCGGGTGGTGCAACGGAATGTCCCCGGGGTAACCATTTACTTGGTCCCTCATCACGCAGTTGCCAGGCGGGGCATGGCCAAAATTTGGGGCACGGCCTCAAGCACCTAAAAACTGATACCACGTGACATCCAGAGTGGAAGACACTTTTCCTTCTCTCTTGCTCTCTTCCCCAAGCCACGAGGAGCAGGAACTTTCACGCTGTCCATCCACTCGCGACGGTTTCCACTAGTGGGCAAGCTTTTCTCCGTAGAAATTCGCCGAAGCAGGAAGGAAAAAAAGGAGGTGGGGAGTCCTCACAAAATGACCCTGTTTGGGCTCCAAGAAACGTAAATAGAGAGTTTTAGCACTCCGTATGCTCCGTGTTGACCGGAACTCGTCTGGCCACTCAAACATTGGTCACGGTAGGGTGGATTAGTTTCGCTGGCGGCTCTCGCTATGCCAGCGCGTTCTTCAAGGGTGAAGTCTGCCTCCTTACCCTTTCCGTGCGCGCAGGCGCACTCGGGTGACGTTCAATACGATAACTACGAAACAGACAAATCATACGGAGTGCTGAAACTCTCTGTTGTTGTCTACACGCACTTTCACCAGCCGGCCGCAGCTGCTGCCGCCGCGAGGTCATGAATTGATACTACGATTGCGTCCATCGTTGCCACTAAAAACGCAGCCATACAAACGGTGGCCTACGAATTAGGCTTCTCGCGGCGCGCAGGCCGCCAATCGCGGAGGCTATGTGTAGAACTTCACACACCGGACTCCAAATATACAGGGTGATCAAAATTAAGCCGACAAGTTTTTTTTTTAATTAGGCGCTTAGCTTTACGTGAACACGACCTTTACAGTGAGGTTATGCGCCCACCAAGGGGGACACAAAATTAAGTGGTAATTATTGATGTCGGTGGTTTAAATAACTCAAACTGTATAAATAATTTTTTAGTGGCTGCAGTAAGTAGGCATGTATGTATTGAAAAATTGGGTGAAATCGTGTTGCTACGCTGTTTAATTTAGCAGATTTCTTCTAGCGCATCCGTACTCCGAGATATCGAATTACGAAGTTTAATTGATGTTCGAGTGATTACGCATGCTAGACAGCGACGACCGGAACAAAGCTCCTCCATTTTGTTCTGTGTTCCGATAGCGGTTCCGCCTAGTGCAGATTGCGACAAGGCCAGCCAAGACTGAAAGGGTGCCAGTTATCACTTTTGCCAATGCCTCCACCCCGTTGTCGATCTACAGCAGGCACGTCACGAAAGTGTGGAGCTTTGCGCCGGTCTTCAATGTCTAGTATGCGGAATCATGCGAACGGCAATTAAGCTTCGCAGTTCGATATATCGGAGTACAGAAGCGCTAGAAAAATTAGGCCAAATGAAACTGCGTAGAAATAAGATTGCACCTTACTCTTCAATACAAACATGCCTGCGTACTGCAGCCGCTATGAAGAGTATTATTCAATTTTAGTAATTCAGCCACCGACTTCAATAGTTACCACCTCATGATGTGTCCCCCTTGGCATATAACCTTGCTGTAGTGGTGGTCCACGAACATCTAAGCGCCTAATGTTTTAAAAAATCTGTCGACTTCACTTATATCACCCTGTATATTTTGCAAGTGTATGGTTAAAAAAAAAGCGTACATGGATATGTTAGAGACGCATTTACCAAAAAAGGCAGGTTTAGCACCAAAAAACCACATTCTTGAAACTAATCAGTGGTTAAGTACCATTAAAGTGGAGTTTCAAACAAGATCGCCTTGATATCTTGAGCTGCCTTTTTTTATTCAATGCAAAATCGCTAACACAGAGTTTAATTTTATTCCAGAGTTAATAGATTACTACCAGGCTAGGAATAATGATTTGAGTCTAAGGCAACCGGCCACATTGGGAACACAGTTTCAATAACGCATGCGCCCAAACTACCAATTAGTCCAACGGCTGGATCCCAACTAAATTTTCGGTGCTCTATATTTTTAAGAATGAGTAATAATTTGTGCAATACTAATTATTTATTCCGGCATCTTACATGCATGAAGACAATAATCAGAGCTGGCAGGTTATGAAACGAGCAGAATAAGTCTAAGCTCAACCGTAAGCATGCCTACTTACCACGTAGACTGTGCGCCTCTTTTGAAGCACTTTTGAGACGAATAAGATTGCTACATAAATTGATATGTTTTTACAAGTGAATAATATATGTCGATTGAGTGTTCTGTCTGGTTCTCTGGCGCTTGCCTGGTGCAAGAATAATTTTTTCACAATGTTTCTTTACGCATACACGCGTTCATTCAGACGGTATCGAAGGGGGTAATATAGTTACAGAATACATGCATGACGGACTCTCTCTTACCATAATACTTTAGGTTCAGTTTACGTCATCAACAAATTTCGTTTTTCTAGTTTCAAAAAAAGAACTTTTAAAAGTTTTATGGCTATTTTTAAAAGCTTGCTCACACTATACTTTTCGAAAAATTCATGGTTATTTAAACAGGTTGTGAGCGACGGTCGTCGCTGTGATTGAAATACGCCTAACTTTTACTCTAATTCTGCTCAGCTTTACCCCATTTTTACCCATAAAATAACATAATGCAACAAGCCCTGGTTATGAGCGAGCTTGTTTGGGTTAGTTGGAGCTCGAGTGCCGTGTGCGGGCGAGTGCGCACGTTACTTGTACATGCGCTTGGCGTGTGCAGTGGGTGTTATGCATGCGTGTCTGTTTGTATTCTGAATACATACTTTGGGACTTCCTTGTGTAGCATGTTTATTGTATTCAACAATACCGTATTTGATATTTTGAATAAACTTGAACTTGAACTTGAACTTGAATTGGTAGCTGTGCTCTTTCCGCCCTGATTACATCACTACCACCAACTCCAGGAAAAAAAAATTGTGTTCATTTTTATCTTGCGCACTTTTAAAACGGCTTATGATTCCATTCATGTGAATAAGGAAGTGGACCCCTAGTGCATTCACCATTTGTGGATTGTTGGTCTCAGCAACACTTTTCTAGTCAATGCAACGAACGAAAATCAGTGAGAGGAAAATTGCTATTGAGAAGTTTATAATTAAATTTCGCACTCCTACAATCCGCACGCAGCATATCGTATCTAAAATATTTTTAACCCGTCGTGTTCTTATGACATGGACTAGCGTGGTCCTGGCATGTGGTTGTGGAGGGTGGGACTGTGCGCTCTCCTGCGTTGTCGTTGGGGTATGTAGCATAATGACCTTCATATATAGATCGCGTCTGACGGGAACGCCGGCCTACCAGAGTAAACCACTGTTTCCGAGGCTCTTTGCTAGCTTCGCTTTTTCCTAATGCCGACTAATTTGGTAAACGTTTTGTGGCATATGAGCTGATGTGCAGCGCAAAACGAGCGCGAAGAAAGGGCTATCATTTAATCAAGACGCAGTAATTCTAGTAGGGTTTTAGTGCAGCATATAAATAAATATTATGTTTTTTCGTACAGATTTTCTTTTAAACATACGTTATTTAATAAAAACCAATGAAGTGAACAAAAAATAGCCGTTCCGCTCTGTGAATTGTGTTTCTCTTGAGCATTAACGTAAGTCAACCCTGAAAAAGGCGTACATACAAGCACGCTTATATTTTGATTCTCTTGATCTTGAAAATGGTGCCCAGAATTTGTAACTAAACTACTAAAAAACTGGCGAAGCTCGCACTAAGCCGCGCAAGGCTCCAACCATAGAGAAGCCGGACATTTGACTTCTATGCAAGCACTGAAGGACACACCATCACGTATTGCATTAGGTTAGAAATCGTTTATTTACGTGCCCCTCGTAGCTTTTCACAGTGGTAGTCATCGTCACATCTATTTATATTTTTGTGGTGTTTTCATACATTACTGGTGGGCCCAAATTGTTTTGTCCCCAGGCTTTAACATTTCTCCCAAAGTTGAACGCGTCAGAACGCGCTACAACAGGCAGTAATTGGCTTCGTGAATCGGGAGTCTGTAACGCCAGCTGTCTTGAGCTGCCCCCTTGAGGTGCGGACACACATAAACTGTACCTGGTATTTTTGCGAACCCCACGCGCAAGCCTGGGCGATGCCGGGCCCTCATCGTAAAGCGCGGGCTCACGGGCGCGGTAAACGGCGGGAGCAGCTGTGACCCGGGGTTTTTCGATGACGCCGCACACCTACATACATAGCGGCTAGCAACAACCAGCTCCGAAGTTAAAATACCTATCCAAGCTAATTTTACATTTCGAGCGCTTGTATGTCTTTACTTGATACTTTCTCCGGGCTAATGCATTTATTGTGCAGCCAAATGATTGCATTTTTAGCGCTCATGTTTTATTGCATTCTCGGGGAGGGGCAGGGAAGGAAGTTTTGTGAGGTTTGCGTTTTTTTGTAGATAATGGGGCAGGATTAGCAAGAAAACTAGAAATAGTAGCGTAGGTCGTGCGTTGTGAACTTCAGTGATTTACCGACAAAGGTCAATTGAGGTGTTGAAAAGAAATGATCCCGAAAGAAATGGTCCCAAAGAAAGGGTTCCGAGGCTGAGGTAGGAAAAAAGGGATCTCGATCGAATAACAATTTTCTTGAAGTTCCAATACGTTGCCTTTTTACTAAAGGTATTTGCTTGTCTATGTTTGATTTCATGTTGTGCGTTTTTTTACTCACGGCGTTAAAAAGTAAGGAACCATGTAAAAATTGACGTTTATATTGAGGTGACCCGAAACCAATGCACCCATGAACGGCAGAAAAGGCCGACCCGGTAGTCCCACCGGCGTGTTTCAGACCACGCGGTTTAAGTCGTCTAAACAAGCGACATAGAAATCAACGTGAGTACCAAGATTATATATAGTGACGAAATTTTAAAAGAAGTGAGTCAGATAATATCGAGGCATACGTGAGTTGGAAAAATGGTGTAATTAAAGGGCTCTTTATATACTATATAAAATTTCTAGCTATCCAACTTTATATTTGCTGCTTTGGGGATTTCTGCGTTATATTTGGGTTCACCTTTCTCGTCTAGTTGGTTTTTTGTTACGATGGTGGCTGTGAGCAGCTAATATATGGATAGAAATATACATATATAACTTTTTAGTTCATTTTAGCCCTCAAATCACTGTTCTGCGCTGGCCTATGTATGTTTAAGAGTATCGTTTCTTGAGTATTTCCTTAGCTAAGGCGTCGTTTCAATTAAATTTAAAGAAATCCCGGGAAATCTGGACAACGGTGAAACCTGGGGAGGGGCGAAGCATGCGGTGTATAAGTGTATTCAGGGCACCTTGGCGTTTTTGCCCACGGAGATGAAACCGTTTGGGGCAGAGGTATACAACTTTGGTTGAAGAACGAAGCGTTATAGCATAGGCGTTAGAAAACGAGTGTACCGGTGTGTCCTTTTAGTACGCGTTACGTTCTAACTCGAGGCGTAAAGGAGTGCCCTGATGTTTTAGTGTCGTGACTACATCAACGATGACATTAGACGATGACATGAGACACCGAAATCTTTAGCCCCTAAGGGGCTTCGCTCCTAAAGCCATGAGAGCTTTAGATCTGACGGGAAGGGAAACACCTTTGCACAGCAAACTATAACATGTAGCATGGATGCAGCGGTAGCCGCTATCTATTACCTATACGCATAATACACAGCGGCTCCTAACGTGGTAACCCGGCTAGCCGGCCACCTACCAGCGCTGGCGATCGACAGCGGCAGTGAAGGGTACGAGAACTAAAGGCGTATATGCACCTGTTGCAGGTGTCGCTCTGCTCCCGACCAATATGCCGCGGCACTCCTTCCAGGAATATGGGAGAGCAGGTGATAGATAACCCGTCTACTTAAGGGAGGGAGTGGTTGATGTGGGAAAAGGCCAAAAAGCCGAGTGGTCCCCGCATCCGCATTTGGGGCAAAGCCAGTGATTTTGCCGGGGTTTGCTTGCGGCAGCAGCGGCAATATGTCGGTTCGACTTAGCCCGCATTGACTAGCTAAAACACATGAACACGTGAACACGTTAAGGAAAATCGCCCCAAGGTGCCGAGAAGCATGAAAGCCGCTGAGGATGCTTTGTGTCACCGCTGGGCAGTTGCAAGGAATTCCACCATGAGAAGCATTTGCACGCACCGAAGAAATGCGGCGACGGACAACTTGGCCGTCGTTTTACTCTTAGCACAGTTGTAGCAGAATGAAAACACATGATAGCATAAAAAAATCTATTGGTTATTCTTATTCGTATGTTATTTTTGTGCAAACATTTCACGACCCTAATGCAAGACTTAGGGGTCTTGAAGTGGTACTCGTGAGAGTTCAAACATGTTTAGCCATAAGGTTCTTCATCGTCCATAGTGAGACGCTGAACCAAGTGCAGTCGATTTCGCCATAGGAGCGAGCGATGTTTTTACGAATTTCTGATGTTTTCACAAATGTATACAAAGTCTATGAGTGAAACTTTAGCCCTGTTATATACCTTCAAGTAACGTTTATCATAGCTAAGGTTACGGCGTAGCTAGCGAGAGAAAAAATTTCTGTATCGCTAGTTGTTGGCCTGGGATAAGGCTTGTCGTCGCATGGCGTTTCGGCATTAGGCAGTTGGTAACATGCCGATTCTTAAAGGGGTCCTGAAATACCTTCCGCCGATGCATGGATGTACATGTACCCAAATAAAGCAATGCATTTGCAATCTCCTCCAGCAAGAATTTTGTTAAAGCGATGAGTATTAGCTGAGAAATCGTAAATCAAAAACCGCGCATTATCATCGCTCCGCGTTTCCTCCTCCTTTCGACTTACTCTCCGCCATGGAGGAAAGAAAAGGTTCTCTCCGCTGTTGACGGCGCGGGAGCCTTGCCTCCCATGATGCTGCGCTCCGCAGCGGTGACGTACTTCCGCTATTGCGCTGCTCAGACTGTCGTCTGCTACAGGCAAGCTTTGTTGACACCATGAATCCCGCACTCCGCTCAAGGCTGGAAAAGCGAACGAAAAATCTGGCCGCATGTATGCGGCGGCCTGGCCTTGCCCTTTCGCGGTGTACGTAGCTGGCGGCACATGACTTTTTATCGGCGGCGAACTCGCAGCCGCACGGGGAGGGTCGTGCGCTCGTTCCCTTGATGCACCGCACACTGTTTATCCAAAAAGCGCCGTATCAGATGTTAGGCCAAATGAAATGAAAAAATGAGACTGGTGCCGGGTCTTATTTTGCGGCGGTGGTAACTCCTGCCGGCGGCATGTGAAAAAGTCATATTAAACCGATACAGAACCCGTGCACAAAAAGCTTCAATCATGTGACCAGTTCAGCTTGGGGCGACGCGTGGTGGAGAGCGGCAACGTTGGCAAAACATGCTCCGCCGCGGCTCTGAGCTTTCTAGCGCTGGAGCGAGCGCCATTTCTTTGACAATCTCAAACATCGGTTGCCTTGGCAACAAGGCACAAACCACTCCAGAAGTCAGTTACGGTTGCGTGATCCCGGTTCAGCTTGGGGCCCCACTTCGCGACATGTGGGCACTGCAGGCGTACCACTCACTCCCATTGGGAAGTGCGAGATGCGTTTGGCATTACAGGAGGCGATGGTGTGTGTTGTGGACGCCTTTGTTTTGCGATGAAATGCGACGTTGTGCTTCTGCGGGTGGATAGTGCTTCCCATGGTCTGGATTATCTTTTTCGAGCGACGTACGACTCAACCTCGCATGGGGTATGTGCAGTGTGCGTGGCTAAAAGCCATCGGCTTGTGCGCCAGAGTTAAGTGACTTGCTGTTCGTCCACGCAAACCGCGCGCGAGGTGAGTACCGAATTTACGACGGGCAGGAGGCAACCCATCCTCTGTCAATCGTGGTTCAGACTTTGAACGCATGTTGTGACGTTGTGTTCGTTAGAAACGCGTCTCTGGATTGTTTTGAAGTTGAATAAAATGTGTGCGTCAAACCGGGGCATTCGGCTCAGGGCGTTCTCTGCGATTGCACGAAAGAAGTGCCACGGGGCTTCAACGCTTTCTTTATGGAACGTACTCAGGTAAGAGAATATCCATGTCGTGTTATGGCCGTGTTGCATTCGATACAAACGGTTTAGCGTTTGTTTTACACTTGTTTCGTTTGTCGTAAAATGCCCAAGCACTCCGGTACTCCGCTGTCAGATCAGCCAGCGAGCCGACGCTGAGCAGACTACTCATCTCTTTGCCGGAAGTGCGTAAAAAAGCCGCCCAATAGCAGGATGTCTAGCTCATGACGAACATCTGGAATCGATGATGTAGACATGTGAAGATGGCGGCGTCCAAAAACACAAAGGGAAGTGGTGAGAAAAAAACGACAAACTTTGCAACAAAAGTGTGAGCTTTCCGCTGCGCGTAATTCCGCTGCGCGTAAAAGAGTAATACTTGGCACGGAGGACGTTGACGACCCAATCTAACGGTTGCGCTAGTTCATTTAGTGTGCTCAAAATGCCTTTCAGGGCCCCTTTAACAGGGAGGCCTTCGGCAGAGTCTGGTTCGAAAATTGAGAAAATAAATATCAACACTGTTTTTTTTTTTTTGATGCGCATACAGGCCTTGCGGGAGTTGATGGGACGGTTAACAACTGATACGGGGAAGCGGAAGGGGAGCTCTTAAACTAAAAAGAGAGACAATAACGAAAACATCTTGGAAGGGAAGCAACTGAGAACCTGCCCCCCCCTTTCATTGCTGAGGCCGGTTTACGCGTCCTTGAGCCTTACATCCCGATGGGAAGAGATAGTATCGCCATTTTTAGCGCTAAAACGTACCCGCGCACACATATATTCCGCTGCCGCACAGGTGTGCAGGCAAACACACGCGCGTACAGGCACCAGCTGCACTATACACCTTTTGGTTGGTACAACTTAAATAAACTTAATATACAACTTAAATAAACTGGAAATATGGAAATGAGGTTCCTAAATTACAATATATCAGAGGGGACATTTCACTAATAAACATTTCTTTAATTGTAGTCATACGCGATTCTGTCTGGATCTGTTATAAAAGTGCTTATGCTTATTCGTAATGATGAAAGGGCAGTTAATGAACATATGAACTATTTTATTCAGCAATCAAACCCACCAGGAGTGTATAACTAAATGAAGTCGGAGGTTGAAGCTTATCTTCTGTACTACAAAAAAGTGTTACATACAGATTAAAATAAAATTCCATTCAATAAAACATGTCGTTCGAGAAATTTCATAAAAATGAATCAATAAAATGTGTTTCTAGAACCACTTGATATGAATAACAAAACGAGATCCTTCCCGAGCAATACAAAAATAATTATTAAGGGTTAACAAAAATAGTAATATAATCCCAAGTGGAATCTGTTTAAATAGGTCAGAAGGTTATTTTGCTAAGGTAGCTGAGTAGTTTTGGAAGGTGGCTGAGTACTGAAGTTATTGAAATTTTAAAGTTATTGTAATACATAACGCTATTGAAATTGATTGGAGTCCCGCTTGTGTTAAGAAAAAGTGGCGACTTATCCCGTCCTCCTGAGAGGTGAAACTCGGTTAATATAGCTTAGTCATCGCGTCATGTTATTAACCCATAACAAATATTCATTACCTTTATCTATACAGTAACTTATAGTACACATAACAACGAAACGAACGAAGGCAACGAAAGAGCATGTGGCTTCGCGATAATTATGTTTCGGTGCATAGAACGCAATGTGTAGGCCCGGAGGGGGCCACTGAACCATGGCGTTGAACGAATGGTCACTACAGTACGGGAAGCCGTCACTGTTCAAAGCACCTGTTCTGCACATGCCTTCCATTACGTGGGTGAGCTGACCGCCTTGAACATTTACCCGCCTCACTTAAGGTCCCAGACGAGTTTGTACGTCCGGGAGCGAAGGTGTCAAGGGGGATAAAATCAGACCAATAGTCAAACCAAAACCGATCATCACAGCAGATACTTAGAAACAATATGTTTTTTTGTGGCTTTAATGAGTAGCATTCTTTGCCGAGTACCTCCACAGCCAGGACATTAACGCCGGGCAGCTCCACAAAAATGCAGATATGGCGGAAGTTTCCCCTGTAATCGTCATAATAGCGTAAATAGAGAGAATTGGCCAAACAAACTTAAAAAAAAAATAAATAACAAAATATAAAAAAATACAATAAATAGCCAGTCTTATAGCGACTTGAATTTTCCCAATAGTGCAGATGTTACCGAAGTTCAATTTTTAGTCGTTATATTAGCGTAAAGGAGATAATTGTTAGAAAGAAATATTTAAACACTAAAAAATAAGAAAAATATAAAAAAATTACGAAAAATGGCAAACCGTGTAACACCCTGCATTGCAACAATAATGCAAATTTCGCAAAAGTTCCACTTGTTATTAGCGTTATTACAGATAATTGTTCGGCCAGGATTCAGAAAAACCAAAAAAATTGGCTGGACAAAACTCATATCTAAGGCAAGCGGCATAAGTATGGTACGCATTAGTAGTAATTCTCTGAATTTCTGCAGAATTTTTTGGGCGCCATATCTGCGTGTTCGCGGAAGTAACGGCTCTGACGTATGTATTATAATTTTTATCCGAACCATACGATGACAGAATATATTTTACAAGCTGTTTTACGCTAAGTTAACAGTTCTTAATAATATTAATTTCGTGCATTCTAGCTACACAGGCCAATCACATTGGCGCCACAACTTTTTATAGTCTCGGCTTCAATCTATTGTTGACTGGCTGGCTTTATTCCTTCAAGGGAACATGATTTCCACGCGGTTATTTCCGAGTGCGTGATGATATTTTTGGCTGTTTTAGAGCAATGCACATAATACTCCCTCTCCGAATGAAATACTAATGGAAAAATGCAAGAAGTACCGTAAACGTGGGCTCTCAAAACTTTGCGTACCATCGACGCTAGTCTAACCTAATTCGGAAAAGCCCCATTTTTGAAGATTGTGCTAAACAGAGCGGCAAAACCTGAAATTGTTCTCAAAGGCAGCAGCAGAAAAAAATTTCTTTTGCAGTGCGCAGCCAGAAGTGGCGAAGACCGGAGATGCCGAGCGGAACGCATTCCGCTCCCCGCTAGCAGACGACGCTCGCTTTCCTAGCGCAATTCGCAACCGCAGCGCCGCGGTGGCGAGAGTCGCGGCCGGCGGCCTTCTCTCCACGGCCGCGGCGGGGAGATACGGAACTGAAACTATAGCGTGGCAAACTGTTCGCATGGCGGCGCAGTGAAACATCCCCCTCGCGAGGGGCACGATCAAATGCAGATCATTTCCGGGGGCGCACGACGTTAAGTAGTTTGCGTTACGTTAATGTTGTTGCACTTGTGGCAACTGCTGACGAGAGAGCGCTCGTCAGCAGTAAAATTGGCAGCCTCGGCGCATGTTGAGTCCTAGAGAGAGGAGAGAGTGTCCTTAAAACGTGCCCGGGCGCGCTATAGAATGGTGATCGCGCCGATAGCGAAACGTCTGAGCCGGGCATGTCGAGGCGACCGATGCGGACTACTACGGACGTCAAGAACGGGTGACATCGTGAGTTAAAGAAATGCTCTGCATTTAAAAGTTGAGTCGCCCTGGGAAGGTCGTACGTTAGTCGGACAAGCCTAAATTTCGCCAAGGCGTACCGCTCGAGCAGTGCTGCCGATATCCCGGAGTGGTTTTTTTTTAGCTGTGGCGGTTATCAAATGGCGGCCGTTCGTTTTCTGCGGCATGCAGTTACGCCTTGAACGATCGAAGATCCGAGAGAGGGGGCAATCAGGCTTCGGCGGCGCGCGTCCCTAAATCCTGGGGATGAGGCAGTAACAACGAAGGTTCGCGTGGTCTTTGATGCTTCGTCGAACGAGAAATGCGAGCCATCCCTTAACGACGTGCAGTACAAACGAGTTAAGCTTGGGAGTTAAGCACCTGTTATTCCCCTCGCCATCACTGATGCCTCTTTCGCAAGTAGCGCAGTCGTCTGACAGCAGCCGTAGCGCCGTTATGAGATGATTGCGGTCGATCAACACCAGCGCGAATGGGTGTAAAAACGCCCGAAAGCCGCCGCCGAGAATGTAGCCGTGGCCGCTGACGCTTCAGATTCCTCTCCGCCCTCTATCGGCGCGCCTCTGCCGGTTAAAAGCAACTTGCCCCGTTAGAACGCCGGCGTGAGCACATTATTCTTATTTAGCTTGAAAGCCATTCAAAGCAAGACTTTCGCGTCGGCGGCCCTCGTTGACCAGCTGATCACAGTTCTTATGGCGGACGAATAATACTAAATCTTAGTCTGGTCGCATATAAAGTTTTTGTCCATTCGCCAGTGTATTTCCCGGCTAATTAGGCGCCTATCCCCCGTTGCCGGTTTAGGAGTGCACGGGTTGGAGTAGAAGGGGTGGGGGGAATGCACGTACAGCTGGGCCTAATGCCGCTGCCGATGACATACCCGTTGTGGTGGGAGATTTAAATATGGCAGTCTTATGGCTCAATGCACCCAGTCAGCTCTCCCCCGATAGCGGGTGGTATGGGTCTGGGTTTGTGTGTTGAACAGACAATGAGATGCCTACGACTGGGCAGCGAAAGGGCACGCACGTGTGTGTCCCGTAGTATAGAGGTCGAGGTCCTCGAGGTGATAACTCGCCATGGAACAGACGCAGGTCACTAGCTGGGAGGATGAAGAGCGGAAAATTAAGACGCGTCACCCGAACCGAAGCGTGAACAGGCGCGAAAACTACGGAAAGCCGCCGCCGCCTCAAGTTCCAACTGGTCATGTAGCTGAGAATCCCTCCGGGATGAATATCAACTGGCCCGCTTGGAACGCCGACGTGGGTCAATACAACTTGTTGAGCTTAAAGGGCTCTCACAGCGACATGTTCGACAATATCTTTCACTTCTAAGCACCCCCGCATGACCGCTTGCTGGTTTATGCGTCCATGGGTTGGGAGAGGAGGGAGTTAGCGGGGGTGTGGGCTCGCGCAGATATAGATTTCATACCCTTACTGATGACATGTACGCTGCGTTGGCGGGAGCTTCAACGTGGCCGTCAAACAGCCTGATGCGACCGGTATGGTGTCATGTGTGATAGAGTGGATTGGTTTGCGTGTTACACAAACAGTAAGATGCCTACTACGCGGGAGGGAAAGAGACAGCTCCACGTTTGTTCGCAAGGATAAAGCTCGGGTCTGTTCCAAATTTTATTCTGGAATTGGCTAGGAAGTATGCTCAGTCGTAAATTAAAAACAAACGTTTTTTGTTTCGTGCACTCCGCGGAGGACGTGCTGCTTTGCAGGTCATCCTTCTTCACAGATTGGGAGGGCACTAAATTTTTTGCCGGGTGCTGATTTCCGAGTATAATTTTGTATTATCCATCATACTGCATTCGTGAAATGTCCACGAAATGGATGCCATATTGGCTTGTTCATTGTAGTGATCAGTATCTGAAGTATGATATTGGCAAGCGTAACCGGCATGCTGTCAGGTATGAGTGCTCCGCTGATTATGTACGCTCACCCACACAAAACCGATTGACATCGTAATGTGTAGTCGTATAATGACTATCTGAGGAAATGAGGCTTACGGAGACAAGTAATATTCAGGCCAGTAGAATTACAATAAGCTCCTTGCATTTTCCGGATTCGGGACGCTGGCCTGTAACACACACTTACTGCTTTACACAGACCGAGCGTACCACGCTGAGACCGCGTGAGAAACATTTACAACTTCATAAATACACCGCATTTACAAGCAGGGTAGCTGCTGCACATAAAAAAAAAAACATCCCCCTCGCGAGGGGCACGATCAAATGCAGAGCATTTCCGCGGGGGGCGTGCCTGCAAGTCTTATGGATTACGTATTAGTTGTTGTTGTTGTAATTGTTGTCTTCCAGCGTAGACATTGTCGATGAAGTCGATGGTGAAACGTGAAACGTGCCGTGAACCCCCTGCCGCGGCTATTACGCACGTGGAGAGGCTACGACGCAACGTGGCGCGGCTATGACGCAACACAATCCAACACAATCCACTTTAATCCAACCCAATCCAAATCCAATCCAAGCCAAGCCAAGCCAAGCCAATCCAATCCAATCCAATCCAATCCAATCCAATCCAATCCAATTCCCTTCGCGAGAGAATGTTATAGCGCCGAAATCGCGCCACCACATGAACGCGAACCGAACGCGGCGAGAGAGGGTGTTGCGAGCGGAGAGAAGGCGAGGAGGACGCGGGGGAGAGGGCGCACCTGTGGCCGACGGTTGAATGAGTCAAGGATATATGGCGCGTGCGTAACCTTCCATTCTGTGTCGGCTCCGTGGAGCAGTCGGTAAAGTGCCGTGTACCTTGCGTTCCGCCCGCAGAGTCGTGGGATCGAAACCTGGCGCCGGAAGGTATTATTTCTTTATATAGTGTAGGGTGCGGACTACGTAGTGATGCGGACTACGGACGCCAACGCGGGTGACATCGTGAGTTACTAAAATGCTCTGCATTTAATATGTTTCCAGTGCACAGAAACGGTAAATCTCAGTCGTGAACGTGCCGAAAAACCAGCGGCGACAGTAAGGAGTCACCTGGTGTCTCCCGCGGCTGCATTCGAAACGGGCCGCTAGGGGGAATTCGGTGGCGCCCCTACAGACAACGCTCAAGGCGTATATCTTTCAAGCTTATTCATCTCGGCAGAATCGACCTTCACCCGTCGGGGTACTAGCTGCGCCTTTTTTTCTTAACACTTCGTTTGCTCGCTCGAAGCTTCTTTTCTGCGGTCCCACGTGACTAGGCGAGAGTGAATATGCTACTGGAAAGGCGAAGGGGAAAAGGCTCAAGGTCGGCTAGGCCGTCTGTGCGTGTACTTTAGCCAAAGCGATCCAAGTTACCAGGCGAGTGTTCAACGGCTGCTCTGTCGACGCTCGTCCCTCAGTCTCGCCATCGATGGCGCGTTGGCTGGTCCGACGGTCCCTGCCCTTTCGCCCAAGGGAAAGTCGGAACCCGATCTTAAAATAGATATGTGCTAGACGGCAGACGGCGAAATATCAATCCAATGCTAAACTTCACAGAAAACGTTGTGAAAAATAATTTCTTTCCCTCGTTATAACTAGATGTCGGAGTGTTAAGCTTGAGCCCTTTTTTCACATTGTTTGCGCGCCCCCTGAAGTTGCAGGTAAAGCATCTCCCTGCTTGGCCTACATGCACTTTCTGCACCTCAAATAAATTTGACACGGTACTCCTTCTGCCTTTTAATTAAAAGGCCGCCGATTGTTTATGCCGCCTCCACTTTGCGGGCTTTTGCATCTTTGCGTCTTTCCGCTGTCCTGTGAAGCGTTTAACATTCTCGCGCTTACGCCATGGAAGTGCGAGTTTTAAATCAAAGCTTTCTTGGTCTACCAGCCAACGGTTCTTTTGTGGCGTGCGGTACAACTAACTCTTAAAGCGTCGGAGGTGGCGGAGGGGGAAGGAAGGATGGGCGGAGGGTTTCACTCACGGAGCACACTAGAGATGGCGCCGCGAATTTCCTAGCGTTCCCCACGAGGGAGGGCCTGCTCGCCGGCGGCGGCGTCTGCCGTACGGCTTTGTCGTCTGCTTCAGCGTCGTTTCTTGGCCCTGTTTCGGTGCAGCTTCGCATCCATTGCGCGGTGCCTACTCACGGCTTGATTAACTTCTTCAACAGCACCTCCAAAGTAACCCGCACCCGACGGAATTAAGTGGTCGTACGGCAAGCATACGTTAGGGACTGGTTTGCAGGGCGTGAAAACAAGATGTACTAAAACCCCATACAGACATCTGGCCACGAGAGAAACGCAACCTTTTGCGCACTACTTGCCGCAAATGGGACTCGGTTTCCCAAATTGGTGATAGCCAATTCGGTCGTGTTTTAAGAGGCATTACAAAAGGCGCAAATAGCAAGAGGTTCTGATAAATAGGAATTATAAAAGTTCTCTCAGCTATCTCGCAATTCTCAAACTTACTAAGATAACTAGTTAAAATCGGTATAAATGGGAATCACTAAGCTTACATGGCGGGTTGTTTCGGTGTCTGCGCTTGTGTAGCGTGGTTGTGTAGCCCCAAACTAGCACATCCGGATGGATGTGCTAGCTTGGGGCTAGCACATCCTTGGGGCTAGCACACCCTTCGAAAGACGCTCCTCTCCGTTTTCTTCCTCCCGACTCACGGCCGGGCTACAGCGGTGGCGTCCACCGCTCTAGCCCGGCCGTGGCCGACGCTACTCCTGCATTCGGGACGCCGACCCCCGAATTCCAGGTAACAGCTGGCAGAATCTCTGGTATCACTCTTTGTAGAGCCCCGTGTGTGAATTCAAGTGACGTCGCATGGGCAATTGGGGTGGGTGTCGTTTAAGGCTTTGCTTTCCGATCACCTTCACAGCGTGAATTGGAGCCAATTTTGTTTTAGAAATATGGTCGTTACGCGCCGTGTCCTACTCTCCTGCACCCTAAATAAAAGGTATCTGTGGCACACATTTAGTGTACACTAGTATCCTTTGCTCCATTTTTCAAACGCGAGGCCACATATTATCCCATTTATGACAACAACAATCCATGCGACAATGTTATAGCGCCTGTTGCCGTTTCCCGGAGTGGGTTGCATGTTGGTGAACTCCCAAATCAGTTCAAAATATGCCCTGCCCATTTCTTTTCGCTTTCTTTATCAATAAACCACTCAGTCACCACGTTCATTCCCGGTGTCATTGCTACAGGCGCATTTCCTCAGGCTAAACATGAGCCAATACATTTATTTTCTTCACATTTTTTGCGTTTGCGTTAACACAAGTAAGTTAGTTTTCAAAAACAAAAAGAATGCCTTGTAAGTGAGTGCCATAACTGTGGCAACTACGTAAGTGTTAATGTGGTTCGTTTACATGCTGGGTAACGTGTATTGTTTGATGTCTAGAGCGGTGTAATTCTCAACTGGTTACGGGTTATCCTTGTCAAGGCAGAGGGAAGGGTGTTACTGCAGAGCCAGGTATCCTATTAACGACTTGCAAATGTAAGAGTGCCCGTACAGGGGACGCTACTGATACATGTTGGTATCACCCGAAATAAATGGTCTTTAAAAGCCAACGCAGCATCGTAGATTCAGTGGTGGTCTACTATCACCTCCGACGCTTTTGCCGTTCCAGTTCCCCGTGGGCCGCTGGCTTCAACCACAGTGGTAAGGCAGGCACAAAGAAATTTACCTTTGCTTACTAAATAACACTGCGAGAAGTGCGAAGGCTTTGTAGTGTTACAAGTTAGCCATAACCTTCGCTTAAGGCACGTCAAACCTTCGCTGAAAGTGCGTCCAATCGATCATCAAACCTTCAAAGACCTGAATCCGAAATGATGAGCGACCCTAAGTGTTGAGTTTATGCGTGCTAAGTAAACACATCTACGAAAGATCTAAATGTGAACCGACACGTGGTTTATGATATAATACTATTTTACTCCTCCTTCAATATCTTAAAGTGTTCTTTTTTCTCCATTTTCAAGTAACCGTTTTGACACAATAAAATGCCGGTTTCACGCACGCGCCCTGTGTCCAGAGATCGTATCAGAGCTTTCTGGTGGACCAACCGGTCTATGGTGAAATGCATGATTTTTTTGGCAAGACGCCGTTGGTCCCACAAAGAAAGCTTCGCTTTGAAACAGTGGCGGTGCGCATATGTCATGTAGTGAACCAACCGTACCTCCCTTCATTGCAGGTTACTCTGAAAATGCCGTCCCGTGCGCTGGAAATCAGTAGGCCGATTACAGAAGACATGGTTTGAAACCTGGCTATGAAATCCACATTTTTTCATCAAACACCGCAATAAGTTCAGTGCATTTCAGAAATAGTGTAGGCAAGCAGGATAACAAGGGGTGGAAGAACGTTCTTACATTATTGTAAGAACGTTGTTGTAAGGCCAGTGTTTTGGCGCCTTATACAGTACAAAAGGAGGCTATTGTCATTTCCTGCATATCTGAAGTGTGGTCCAGACATGAAAAAGAGGTGGTTAGTGGACAAAGCGTAAGGTCCCAAGCAATGAATTTTCGTTCAAATTTAGGAGTTTCGCAATGTACGTGGAGGTAAACTAACGTAATATGATGACTACGTAAGTTCAAAAGAAGGCAGATTTAAAGAAGTTCAGACATTTCCCACTGACTGCGCTTCGCGTTTTATACGACCTCCCCAGTTTCTGAAAAGTCTTCTCATATTTTCAAGGATATGCGGCTCTTCGAGCTTAGTCGGCAAAACTATTGTATTGTCTCTTGACTTCTGCATTGTGAACACGCAAATGAATAAACATCTCAAGCGGAATGACAGAAAACGCTCAATTCTTAGAATAAGTTTATATGCCAAATTTATATGCCCTTTGCTTATATGCCAAGTTTATATGCCCTTTGCTAAACAGTAAAAGAACCGGAAAAATGCGGGTGAAAATCCTAGTATACGAAGCAAGCGTTTTAACAGCTGCTGGTGTTTTGAAACTAGCAGGAGGAAACAAAACTCGAAAGAAGTTTTGAAACTAGCAGGAGAGCGTCATAAGAACGAAAGTGCACTCCAAAATTTTTATTTGTGGCTGGTTCGGGAATATAAACAAATTTTCCTTTTTACGCAAGCTCCGGGAAGCGGATGAAGAGATTTGCGGTAAGGCAGGAAGGTCACAAAAAGTTAGAATTTGAGCATAGTATTAGCTATAGACATTCCGGATGGCGTTCGTTTCACAGAAGTAGTTCTTACACATACAGGAGTAGGTGCCCTATAAAACGGTTTCTCTCCTTCGTCAACTTTTGCTGAATTTTCTATTTTTTATCCCACGCCATTGTTGCTGTTTTTAATCTTATTCGCGCGCTTCTGGCTGACTCATGTCACGTGCTTCAGTGTGAAAGTTTGTCATTTGACGAGAGTCAAGGGAACAGGTTTGAAAGAAGTCACGGAGAGAAAACAAAAGCTTAGTACATGGGAAAGGACTGCTTTATCGGGATAACAATGGTACCTAGTTTATCGTAACAGGTACAGCTTTTCTGCTCGTTGAAGTTATTTCATAAGTGATTACAATGGAGTTATTCAGTGTAATAAAAACTATTTCCAAGCAGCTAAGGTTGAGGGCAAAAGCGTGCTTCGCGCACTTTGAAGCTCAGTTGGGCACATTTCTCTGCCCGGTTCCGGAGCGCTGAAAATTATCTTACGGAAATGAATGGGGGTAACAATGGCAACGAATAACACAAAAACTGTTCAAAGGTCTGCAAACTATTTCTATAGGGTTCATTCTTTTGGTTGACTCCTCGCGCTATGAGAAATGTCCATTCCCTAACGTTCTTTTGCTAGGTTCCACAGTGGCGCGACATTTGTGCCATAAAGCTGGGGATTACTTTAACTATTGCATATATTAGGAAAAAAAGTGTAATGCCGACCGACTGACCGACCAACATACCGACTGCTTGACTGACTGTCTATTGGGCTCTTCTCTGAACAGATCAAGATAGCTACACAGAAGAGCACTTTTGCCCTGCGCTCCCGCATTCTCTCAACAAAAGCTCCGATGAAAGAATGTGCAACGTATTCAATTAGGCATAAGTAACAGGCAAAAATTTACCCAAACGTAGGAACGCATTGAAAGAACGCAGTATTGGGGTGCAATGCGTCAGCCATCGCAGCCTGCTTTATATCTGTTGCACACCTCCCTAGATGTCCCCCCGGTTACAAGGTCATCAGTGTCTTGGCTTTGATCACTGGGTTGTATGGTATGGGGAATGCAGAGCCCTTCAAAGTCCCTTCCTGTCCTTCTGAGATCAGTTAGGAAAAAACATGTTAATTCTGACATCCATTGTGTTTCGAAGAATTGGTACACCACTTAGTTAACTGCTTCTTTAAAGCGTATTAGGAGTAAAATTGATAAAAATGCCGTTACCTCTTTTACACCTTTATGGGGCTAGGTTAAAAGCACAATCCTGTTGGGTGACTGTAAAGGTATGAAATATACTGAAAAAAAAGAAAACCCCTTTGACCTTTCAATACATCAAGTATAAAAGGTAAAAAGCAACTCTCGTGATCTTCTACGCTTTGCTAAGGGTAATTATTAAATAAAAAACACCATTATATAATTCATGAATTTAAATGTATTAAGCGACTCAGGATGTGGCCTTTGGGCCTGGTGTAATAATATTCCTCATTCGCAGTATGCTTTCTCAACAGCCCAAGTTCATTCCCAGAAGTTTGTATCAGCAGGATGTTTACATGAAATTGAATTTTACCTCTTCAAGGGTGCAAAAAATAATGTGGGATGGTAAAGCTACATTGGAACCAGAATCGCTTCATTTCTTTCGCCATGAATTTTTTTACAATTTCTAAAATTTCATTAAAAATTATATGAATGGACCCATAACACAACGGAATGAGATTGTTTTAGTGCTAAGGAAATATTTTAGAACTCCTTAAATCCTTCGTTAATATCAGGCGCCATATATTCGAGGAAATTTCCGAAACTTCTTGAACTTGGTTTTTGGCACCCATGTGCGCGTCCCTAAGGCCAAACGAAACAAATGGTAGTACTTATCCGGCGTAAATATACTGTGGGAGTTGGGCAACCACATTACAGTCAAGATGCTTTTGTTCACATAGATAGAAAAAAATTATGGAAAAATCAGATTTTCATGTTTAAACATTTGTATAACGAATGTTTGGACGCAAAATCTAATGCGATTACGTTTGCCCGGTTAGGGATACTTTCAAACCTAGCTAAACAGCCCAGGCATTTTTTTAACTTTCTTCCTTGAAAGTAATATCTTTTAAAAGTCTTAAACTGTGATTTGACTTATTTCGATTATATCAGTTGGGACTCAACAAACCAAAGCATTAATCAAATGGTGGTAACATTTTTTTCACGGTTCGCATGAAAATGCATATTCCAGATCTTTCTTTAAGCTCATCAGACTGATATTTCTGAAAAGCATAAAAATTTACAAATATTTTAGCGTTCTCGAGGCGCAAGAGGTGTAGCACCTTTCAATCATTGTAAATCGTAGTTCCTTTATGTGGGCTCAAGAGAAGCTGCCTCTGCAAGACATGAAAAGAGAATGCATCGCTTTAGCGACTGCATGAATGCATTTATTTAGTGTTTTCCTTCGTGAAAGCATTCCCAGCTTTCAATATTCCCTGCTAGCGTCTCACGGGAATACTTCGACCATCGTGGCATGGCTTCAAACCGTAGGCTTCCGCGGCTCGACTCTGATGGCTGTAGCACAGAGTGTTAAGGTAAATGAATGCTGTTCGTAAAAAGATACCCCAGAGTGATTGCCGAATTAAACAATGACTGACTTCACACACTATTCATGCCAATTTGCGCACAACTTTTGGAAGGTCGCTACTAGATACAATGTGGCAGTTGGGATTCAGCGCTCTTAAAACGCGCCATGTTTTGTTCACGCATAACGACATGAAAGATGCACAAAAATGGTACGAGATGAATGTCAAGCCCTTTCTCTCGAGCGTGGTAGGTGTTTTATAGGTGGCCCTGCGACACTTGGTAAGCTATACATCAGCCAAACCACCCGATGTATCAATGACTGCATTAGATAACACGCCCTCTCCATTAAAAGCGGATCAGGGTCCCACTTTCGCTTTTTTTGTGAAGATTTAAATTGTTTACCGTAGTTGGAAAAAATGCGTAAAGAGGGGAGCTTGTAGGGGCACGTGCAATTGCTGACACTTTTTGTATCAAATGAAAAGGAACAATGTGCGTGAGTGAGCCCTCCCTTTCAGTATATTCAAAGCAGTGTGCCATGTTATGGAAGTTTTTTATGTACGCCGTTCCAAAAAGCCTCTGTTTCCGCGTTGATGTGTCTGAAATATCGGGTTGCTGTGTTTAGAATAAGTTCTGTTACAAGTATCGCTCGTATTGTCTTTTCTCCGTCGATGTCTTCTCTTAGCTTAACATTCCAATTAGGTCATAAATTAGCCACCCAACAAATCATTCCTTGAATTCCCAGTATGACTGAAGTGCGGCTTACTACAGTCATGTTGACAGTTTCTCAATGGCTTTTTTTCGGTTGCTGTTACTGATTATGAAGTCATTACTGTTTTCGGAATCATAAACACACTACGTCTTGTTATGCTGATGACTTCCAGATATCGGCTGTCGTGTTTGTTGTTGGCGTGATTGCCCCTGTATTGAGTTACATACCCAACCACCGTTTTGAATCTATCTCAAATGCAAATCGGTACAGTTGTTTCCATATTTAAAAATAACATTTAGTTAACTTAAAAAAACAAACTGCACGCAAATTAATGTGGACAAGAACACATGAAGACAGCACAAGCGCAGTGCTGTCTTCATATGTTCTTGTCCCATTTTTTTTGCACAGTTTGTTTTTTGAGACGCATCATTACCAACTCGACCAACTTTCAACCCTCTTAGTTGCCTACTTACATGCCCACAATGTTTTGCGTAAAAGCTTGAGAAAGGTATTACTCCGCACATTGCAACTCACGGACCACCATAACATAATTTCCTGCTCTAAACACGGCTGTAATAAATAATTTTCTATGCATGTCGCACTTCTCGAGCTGAAATATTGTTTTCGTGAAATTGGAAAAAAAGTAGTGGTAGTGGCATAGATCATACTATGGATCATACGATTGATTAGTATATCGTGCAAAATTCAAGAACACATATTGTATTCTCATCTCAGCACTTTCCTTGAGTTAAACAACTTCTTCACTAAATTCCAACATGGGTTCCGAAAGCACTACTTTTGCGAAACACAGCTACTACTTTTCACTAACGATCTGCACTCTACCTTTGATCAGGCTTCTGTCACCGACTGCATCTTTCTCGACTTCCGGAAGGCATTTGATTCTGCGTCACACAACCTTCTTCTTTATAAACTGAACAAGCTTAACCTAGATTGCAGCCTACTTAAATGGATAGAAGCTTTTCTAACAAATCGAACGCAGTATGTCACCGCCAATAACTGCAATTCCCGCATGCGCCATGTTACATCCGGTTCCCCAAGGCTCTATCTTGGGCCCCTTGCTTTTCTTATTTATATTATGATCTTGCTGACCACGTTTCTTCTTCGATTCGACTTTTGGCGGATGACTGTGTAATCTATCGTAAAGTAACAAACCCCGCAGACTCTTCATTACTACAATGTGACCTCAATAACGTATCCTCGTGGTGCAACAACTGGCTCATGAACCTTAACCCAAACAAGTGCAAATATATGAGGGTCTCTAACACTACTAATCGCCATAACCTGCCTGAATACTTTCAACTCACACAATTAGACACCGTTCTCCCCTACAAATACCTTGGTGTTCACATAAGAACGATCTATCATGGCACAAACATACTGATTACATCACTAACAACGCTAACCGCATGCTTGGCTGCATCCGTCGTAAGTTTTCGCTAGCTCCAGTCTCTTTAAAACTGCTTCTTTATAAGACTCTTGTTAGAAGTAAGCTCGAGTATGCTTCAGCGATTTGGGACCCTCACCAGCTATCCCTTTCTTTCCTAATTGAATCGATCCAGGACCGCTAAGCTCGTTTTATTGTTTCTAACTACTCCCGCACCGCCAGCGTATCCATTCCTAAATCTAACCTTGGGCTTCCTGACCTATCTATCAGAAGAAAAGTATCTCGCAACTGCCTCTTCCACAAACTCTACTTCACCAATCCTGATATTAAACACGACTTCTCTCAGCCCTGCTTATATTTCCGAACGTATTGATCACAGATTTAAAGTTAGCGTGCCGAGCTCTCGAACAAACGTGCACTTCAATTCATTCTTACCAAGGACAGCCACCGACTGGAACCACCTTCCCGCCTTCATCGCCAGCAACCCTGACCCTCATCGTTCAAGACGGCCATTGTAAACTTTGTCTAAACCTTACCACTCCTCTCCGTAACGCCCTCCGAGGCATGGAGAGTATTGTAATAAATAAAATAAATAATAAATAATAAATAAATAAATAAATAAATAAATAATATGTTCGTTCGTCTGAGTACAAGAAGAGCGGCTAACAGGGTAGGCGCCTAGTCTCTGAGACGTAGGTGTGGACGGCTGTAACCAGATTCCTGTGGGGAACCCAAGCGAAATGGCACCAAACGAAAGTAAGACCGGCATTGAAAGGGTAAGTCCAAGGCGGTGAATTGGCTCCACGAGGTATTTTCTTCTCATTAAAGAGAAACCGCGGCAATGTAAGAAAAAATGCTCTAGGGTTTCGGGTTCATCACAAAAGCACAATGACGAGAGGAGTTGAGCCCAGCGCGGTGCATATAGAAGTTGAGCTGCGGAACTCTACAACGTAAGCTAGTTAAAGTAACCTCGCATTGGCGAGATTCGCAACATCGGGAGTCCCACGCATATGCCAAATGGGCGTAATCATCGAGGGAGGTGATGGCATCCTCCTGCCTCCTCACCAGATGTTGATGCCGACGGATCCGTGCTCCGGCCAGTATGGGAGGCAAATGGACAGACGTCGATCGGAGGGCCGTCTAGTGATGACCTCGCTAAAGAGTCTGCTTCTTCATTCAGATATAAACCCTTATGCCCAGGCACCCATATCAAGCGGATTTCTCTTAAGTGGGAAGGAACTAAAAAACCAAATGTGCGAAGAAGAGCAGAATTTTTGGGGGATATCAAAGAGGAGCAAACAGCTAATGAATCAGACACAATTACGACATTTAATATCTGGGGAGGTAAGTTTTTTAATGCTATGACTATTGCCATAAACTCAGCATAGAAGATTGGCGTGAAGTCCGGTAGGCGAATCGAAAGCGACCAGTTGAGTTGTGGGCTGAAAATCCCCACACCCGCTCTCTCCTCAAGTAGAGACGCATCAGTCGCTACAACCACGTATGTATCCAAGCTAGACAGACAGTCGTTCAACAAACCGTTAGTAGACGTGTAGGCAGCCTTTTCTCATTGTTAGGAAAAATGTAATTAAAGGTTAGGGGAACAGGCAGAGCTTCCCAGGACATCTGCATAACGGACGGAATGTTAATATAAGGGAGTGAAAGTAATTTCGGCATACACACATTGAGGGCGGTATTGGTGGGGCCACCACGAGTTAAAAAATAAAGCCGGTCGAGCCACCATCAGCGACAAATCTCTG